>APFE030495369.1:79188-97858 GCA_000404065.3 Pinus taeda | reverse complement strand
TTTACATTAATGGATTTTTTCAAAAAAGGAGTGTTTCCATATGATAAGATAATAACCATGTTTATATTTCAAAATCAAAATGTCTTCCCATAGTGAGTGATGAAGTCTATAAAAATTAGAGAACTAATTGCAAATAACCATGGAGCAATGGAAATCCTTTGAGATATACCTATTGAGTGGGCGATTTTATACATCTTTGTGAACATGCTCAAAATAAATCAAGCAACATTGAATCTTATGAAGATAAAGGTGATATTTTTTCGAGTTTTATATAATTATCAAGTGGAATGTTTAATATCTATAATTATTGGGTGTGTTTATTAGTCTTTGCCTTGTCAAGGATTTTAGCATTCGCCTCGTGTCAAAGTGCATTGACTTTCAATATTTTCCTAATTTTATTGCAATTTTAACCAAAGTTTGGAGAAAATGCTTAATTTTCAAATTTTCCTGTAAATTTAAACATAATTTTCTAATTTTCTGGTAATCTTATTTCTAATTTTTGATTGGTTGAATGAGTTCTGTTGGGAAATAATTCCCCTGGTGGAGGGCGTTTTATATTTTCTATTTGTGAGTGCCTCACAAATAATTGAAAAATGGGAAATAAAACTAATTTTGTGAGTGGCCATTGCATAGCTGAGTGCTCTAACACTGAGAGTGAGACTGGCACTATTATGCAACAACAATGGAAATTGATGCCCAAACTCATGTAGTTGCAGGTGCTTTATGTAGACAAGGCAGGGGGGCAGAGAGGGCTAAACCAATGTCCAACTCATTGTGCGAAGGAAGTGTCTTTTACATAGATGTGGGCTTATAGTTGAAGGGGATTGATTTATTCGTTCTTCTCTAGCAATAGGGCTTCCCCATTAATTCATATTTTACTAGCGGAAGCATGACAGGTAAGGTAGTTAGTATATGGACAAACAAATAACATTCACAATCAACATCTCACAAAGAAACATCAATTATTCTCTCTTTTTTTCTTGTAGCTTGTTCCTTATCTTTTTTGTTGGTTTTATATGTACATGTGTTGTAAAATCCATACTTTTCGATTATAGCTTATTTCCTTTAACTGCAGTGACGTATGAAGATGGATCAAATATTTTCTCTATGATATTATAATAGTAATTATTATATATCAATGATTGATAAATATGCATGGGAGAAAGTGTGCTGGAGGATGCATTTTATACAAGCAAAAATTCCTGGCATCTACCATAGGGGTTATGTCAAAAGTCTTATTGGTCAATGCTCAAATGTATCCTCACATAGAAATATAATAAATCTATATGCCAAGCATATGAAAAATATAAAATAAAATCAAACAACTATGTTTAAATCAAAATATGTTCACCATTAATGGCTAAGATTAAATAATTAACTCTGAAATAAAATAAATTGACGCTTAACACTAGCACATTCTCGATATGTTATACAAGATCTAAAAGTAGCTTGAGAACTAACTCAGGTCCTCAATTCGAATGATGGTGCATAGGGATAATGCTACAAATTTTTCTTTGTTGGGGAACAAGGGTGGATAGAGAACTTAATGTTAAAAGGTTTCCTTTTAAAGAGCCTTTACGATGAAGAGAACGAAACATGTGTAGGAGAGAAGTTGTGTAGAGCTATGATTTTAGAGCTATGGAAACTAGAAGTTTTGCAGATGCTCCGAGAGTGTTTTATTTCTATGAGCATTAGTGTTAGAATTGAATCTTTGCGAAGGATGGGATATGTGGGGGAGAGCATAATAATTAAAATTATTTTGTTTCATTGTGTGGAGCTATTACTGTGCTAAGATTTTATATTGGGAATGGGGAAAAATATTATGTTTCGCTGTGTGGATCTTTTACTATGCGCGTGTCACGCCCCCAATATTTTTTTTTTCTTTTATTGGGCAGGTGCGGCACCACCGTGCGCTCTAATAGAGCGTATATGGACTACGCCTTCACTTTACGACACTTAATTCTGTTCACCGAATAAGTGTAACTGCAAGTCTTATAACCATAAATCAACCGAATCATAAACATGTAACTTCACAACCGAACAACAATTATAATAATTCCATTAATTATAATTCGTGTTCGATTATAACAGCAATACAATTATCATATAAGACTGAACCGAACATCAACACAATTATACGGGAGGGGCAACTCCCAACCAAGTGCGCCCTCAACTCTTTTATTAACTTGACAAGTTCTTTTACAATATCGTGCGCCCGCGACCAACACGATTTACAACAGGCCAACGGCCACCTTACAAATATCGTCTTGTTACAATTTAGTGCGCATCGCATGCGCCCTCCGTGTGCCAAGACCGGCAATATTACCACAGTTCGTGACTGTGTATCCCGACCCCCTGTTTCGCCTCTATAACCCGAGCTTGCCTTCACATGCTATGCTGCTTCTGCGCCCAAGTTCGACTGCGCCCTTAGAGACTTAGAGAGACCGAGCTTGATCGAATGATCCTTGCTTGAATGATCTCCAAATGAACTTGTGCGCTGCCTTTATATAGGCTCCACCGCCATTCGGGCAGGGGTGTCGGTTTGCCAAGCCAACCCCCGAATATACAAACACTCACCCACATTACAATGAAGCCGACGTGTTTTAAGTTTAAACAGTCATGTCTCGCCCACTTTGGCGGGTCAGCCTTTGTCGCACAAAGCCGCCCATGCCAAAGGGGTATAAGCCTCCCACACTTGTGCGTCCATTTGAACCCGCGTGTGCGTCATCCCCTTTGTCGAACCATGTTGTCTCACCTTCGTGCTTTGCTGCTGTTCGTTTGTTGATGCCGTCCACCGTTTTGTTCAGGCGCACCTTCCTGTGCCATCCTTTTGCCAACGCTATGCCTCTTCGCACGTCATTTGCCCGGGCGGGTGGGCGCACCTTCGTGCAGCGCTCCGCCCACTGTTCGGATGTCTGCCCGCTCTTTCAACCGTCGTCCATCCTCTGTGTGTGTTCGGGGCGGTCGTCGCACGACCCGCCCCTGCTGGCCGTGTGGTGCTGCACGCTGCGCCCCACCGGTTATGTCTGCCCGACTGTCCAACCGTTAGTTCGTCGGTCCATTTACACTGCTTGTCCCGAGTGGGTGGGCGCACCTTCTTGCGGCCCTTCGCCCATTGTTCAACGCTCATCCGTCCTTCCAACCGGTCGTCCATCGTTCGGGGTGGTCGTCGCACGACCCGCCCCTACTGCCCGTGTGATGTCGCACGCTGCGTCTCACCAGTTATGTTTTCCCATTCCCTCGACCTACTGTCCACCCGAGTTCTGAACCCATCGGTACCTGACCTCTACCCGTTCTGATGGGTGTGTCCGCTGTGCCTTTGTCGAGTTCTACCCGCTGTGCCAGACTTGTCCCCCGAACTGTTTCCTCCACAGGTCACTCGTGCGTGTTCTGAACTGTCATTCCGTTGATGACTTCGTTCAGGGCGTCCGCCCCTCGGGCGCGAGTCGCCCTCGTCTCGCCCGCCTGTTATGTGCGTGCCCCTTCAACCATCAACCTGTATTTTGTGTGCCTCGCCCGGCGCCCGGGTCGTGCACATTGTCGGATGAAGGCTTGTCCGCCCGTCGTGTGGGTCGCCCACCCGTCGTGCGGAGTGCCCGATTCCTTAGGGCATAACATCCTCCCACACCCTAAGACGTTGTCGTCCCGACAACATTCCGTCCCAGTGGTCTCCCACCGAATTTCGCTAGCAACCAACATGTAGCCTCATCCGCGATGATCTCCATTTGGCCACTGAACTGCATATGTAAATGGGCAAGTGTCACACATCTTAGTTATGTGCCCACACTTACTTTTTTGATCCCCTGCCCAGGTTCATGGGAACCCCCATTTTTCTGCTGCACGTGGGACCATCATACCTTCCCAATCACCTTGCGGGCTCACTGCCTTGAGCAGCCAACAATGAGCCCGGCCTCCATATCATCTAAGAAGATAGGAAGGTCAGGAAGTTTCCTCCCTGACTCTCGTCCACCCATTTATCGGACCGATGTTGTGTCCTAAAGCACGTATGCACCGCTTCAATCTCTTCCTCCTGATCTTCAGCAGGTTCCTTCAGCCTAGAGGGACATTCCTTAATCTTGTGAGGCCCTGCACAAAACCGGCACTTCAAAGGTTGCTTCCTTTTGAGGTACCCGGATTCATCTTGTTTGTTCGGAGAACTCAGTCTTGGATTGGCTTATTTCGTTCCAAGCTTCCGTTTTACCGTGTTTTGTTCAAATTTATGGCCAAATGCTTCATCAACCAAGCTCTTGGAGCTAACCTTCCGAAGGTCCATAGGACGTTCATGGTAGTGAGCTCCCAACTTGCTGATATAGTCGAGCTCCTCTTGCTCAATTATGATCACTTTCTTGCCAAGGAGTCTTCTTCTTATCTCTTCCTCGACTTGTTTGACCTCTGTTTCCACCTTAGACCTTTCTTCCCTCAACTGAGCCCTCTTAGCGAAGATCTCTTGAAGATCTAGTCTACTCAGGTGGATCTCTTCGTCAACCTTGTCGAGCTTAATATTTGTAGTACTTTCGCATTGGTCCCTGAGTTCGTTCAGCTCCTTCCTAAGTTTCGAACAGCTTCCCCGAATCTTCGCAATTTCGGCCTGCATCGCAACCCAGCTAGAGTTCCATTCACCCATGTTCTCCAATACTTCGTACCCGAGTGTTTTGACTGCGCTATGGTCACTGTTTCCCATCTTCTTGCTGCTGTCAAACCTCCCCATATTTCTTGCGGATATCTACCCCAGACCAGGCAGATTCACCTTCAATTTTCACTTGGATGTCCAAGTTTCCACGAACAACCTGTTCAACAGCTCCAGCCGAGCTCTGATACCATCTGTCACGAAGTGCAGATGTGTATCAGCTTCACGCCTCAACACCTGTCAACCAGCACGAACGATCTGCTCACCAGCTCCAACCGAGCTCTGATACCATCTGTCACGCCCCCAATCTTTTTTTTTTCTTTTATTGGGCGGGTGCGGCACCACCGTACGCTCTAACAGAGCATATATGGACTACGCTTTCACTTTACGACACTTAATTCTGTTCACCTAATAAGTGTAACTGCAAGTCTTATAACCATAAATCAACTGAATCATAAACATATAACTTCACAACCGAACAACAATTATAATAATTCCATTAATTATAATTCGTGTTCAATTATAACAGCAATACAATTATCATATAAGACTGAACTGAACATCAACACAATTATACGGGAGGGGCAACTCCCAACCAAGTGCGCCCTCAACTCTTTTATTAACTTGACAAGTTCTTTTACAATATCGTGCGCCCGTGGCCAACACGATTTACAACAGGCCAACGGCCACCTTACAAATACCGTCTCGTTACAATTTAGTGCGCATCGCATGCGCCCTCCGTGTGCCAAGACCGGCAATATTACCACAGTCCGCGACTACGTATCCTGACCCCCTGTTCTGCCTCTATAACCCGAGCTTGCCTTCACATGCTGCGCTACTTCTGCGCCCAAGTTCGACTGCGCCCTTAGAGACTTAGAGAGACCGAGCTTGATCGAATGATCCTTGCTTGAATGATCTCCAAATGAACTTGTGCGCTACCTTTATATAGGCTCCACCACCATTCGGGTAGGGGTGTCGGTTTGCCAAGCCGACCCCCGAATATACAAACACTCGCCCACATTACAATGAATCCGACGTGTTTTATGTTTAAACAGTCGTGTCTCCCCACTTTGGTGCGTCGGCCTTTGTCGCACAAAGCCGCCCACGCCAAAGGGGTATAAGCCTGCCACACTTGTGCGTCCGTTTGAACCCGTGTGTGCGTCATCCCCTTTGTCGAACCATGTTGTCTCACCTTCGTGCTTTGCTGCTGTTCGTTTGTTGATGCCGTCCACCGTTTCGTTTAGGCGCACCTTCGTGTGCCTTCCTTTTGCCAACGCTATGCCTCTTCGCACATCGTTTGCCTGGGCGGGTGGGCGCACCTTCGTGCAGCCCTCCACCCACCGTTCGGATGTCCGCCCGCTCTTTCAACCGTCGTCCATCCTGTGTGTGTTCGGGGCGGTCGTCGCACGACCCGCCCCTGTTGCCCATGTGGTGCTGCACGCTGCGCCCCACTGGTTATGTCTGCCCGACTGTCCAACCGTCAGTTCGTCCGTCCATTTACACTGCTTGTCCCGGGTGGGTGGGCGCACCTTCGTGCGGCCCTTCGCCCATCGTTCAATGCCCATCCGTCCTTCCAACCGGTCGTCCATCGTTCGGGGCAGTCGTCGCATGACCCGCCCCTGCTGCCCGTGTGATGTCGCACACTGCGTCTCACCGGTTATGTTTGCCCGTTCCCTCAACCTACTTTCCACCCGAGTTCTAAACCCGTCGGTACCCGACCTCTACCCGTTCTGATGGGTGTGTCCACTATGCCTTTGCCGAGTTCTACCCGCTGTGCCAGACTTGTCCCCCGAACTGTTTCCGCCATAGGTCACCCGTGTGTGTTCTGAACTGTCGTTCCGTTGATGAATACGTTCAGGGCGTCCGCCCCTCGGGCGCAGGTCGCCCTCGTGTCGCCCACCCGTTATGTGCGTGCCCCTTCAACCATCAACCTGTATTTTGTGTGCCTCGCCCGGCGCCCAGGTCGTGCACATTGCCGGATGAAGGCTTGTCCGCCCGTCGTGTGGGTCGCCCGCCCGTCGTGCGGAGCGCCCGATTCCTTAGGGAATAACAGCGCGGAATGGGGTATTTTCGGGATAACATGGTGTGCATAAGGAAATTAATATTAAACTGTTATTATTTTTATTATGTTTCATTTTGCGGAGCTTTGACTGTGCATAAGATGGGTAATGTATGTTGATTTTTTGAATAAATTTTTATGTTAGTCAAAAAGGAAAAGTTAGGGAAATATTTTGAAATGAAGTTACCGAGAGAAAAACAAATGCTAAATCAGTAACTATTTACTTTGATGTAGGGTATAAGCAACGAATTAAATAGATCAATACAGATAATTGTCATGCATGAAAATTAATTTGGCTATTTTCAAATTCTACTGTAGGGGTTACATCAAAAGTGTTATTGGTCAATGCTCAAATGTATCTCGACACATAATTCTAACAAAATATATATGTGAAGCATATGAAAAATATAAAATAAAATAAGATAACTAACCTTAAATCAAAATATATTAACCATTAATCCCTAAGATTAAATACGTAATTCTAAAATAAAATATCTTGACACTCAACTCTCGTGCATTCTCGATATGCTAAACATGATCTAAAATTATCTTGTGAACTAACTCGGGTCCTGAATCCAAATGATGGTGCATCGAGATAATGTTACAAGATTTGCTTGTGCGGTGATACACAGTATGTGTGGGAGAATGAGGGTGCATAGGGAACTTAATCTTAAAAGGTTTCCTTTTCCAGAACTTTTTGTAATACCCCTCCCTTGTGTGTAAAACTTTGCAAACCTACACTAAGAAAAGCTAGGTCTCATGTGTGAGAAGGAAAATAAATACTTTATGAAATAAATAAAATAATTAATCACTTGGAAAAGTGAGACACCAAGAAATGCGATTCACACCAAATCCCATTGGTGAATGGGAAGGGATAATTCTATCATGCTAAATCTTCTAGATTCAATTCTAGATAAGCTAGATGGATTCGAGATAAATATCCATTGAGAAAGACATAAAATCTCTGCGGGAGAGAAAGGAAAGATTTTATGTGGCAACACCTTGCAGAAGAGAAATGCGAGATTTTCTGAGAAAATCCCAGGAAAATGGATAAAAAAGATCCATAAAAGTGGGATGCTGCTAATGGAATCCATATCATGAAAGAGGGTATTAGATACCCATTGCAAATATCAATAGGAGGCAGTTGATCCATGAAAAGAACCTCGGCTCAGGGGTGAACTTGAAGATACAGTTCTAGGTTGGGTGGTGGTGCTCAATTTTCCAAGTGGTGTTCCCTCTTCTAATCTAGTTGGATTCACTTGCATGGGATATATTGTATGATTATTCCTTACTTTTTATATTGTGGAATCGTTCAATTCAGATGTGTAGATGTTTGTGTTATCTTTATTTATGAGAATAATAGAATACTTATACATGTGACTCTTATTGCATCCAAGTGTAGAGTTAGTGATGGAAGCATAGTAGATAGTTGTTAATACTTGGGTCAAGGAGCTATCTAACACATGTTACTTATGGTAGAATCTGCATCCATAAGTATAACTACTTGTACTAACTTTATTTATTGGATGATCATATATGGATGTGTGAGATATCTATTGATCTGACATACAAGTCTTATAAATTAATATAAAAGTCCACATCATGGATCTAGTAAAGTATAGAAAGAGTATGTGGTATGACAATTCATTACTTTTGGTGTCATTCAATTGTTAAGAATATGAGTATATTTGCATGAATAATAGTGATCATATAATGACAGAATAATTTTGCTAGTGACGATGGTTGAATATTAACTGTAAACGAACAAAGAGTCATCTCAGGGGTATGTTACAAATAGTATCCGAGCTCCAAGTTCCAACATTTCCGCCTAAGGGCAAACCACCTCTATAAGATTATGGACTTCCATTTTATTACAATTTTTTGTAGAAACAAGAATGTTGCTTGCTAGAGATAATATAGCTCATGAACTATTCGTGTGAGAATTTCGCGCATTGTTGTGAATGGGATATAGTATAAAACACAAGATTAATTTTTTTGGCACCATACCTATTATTGTAATTATGGATGAGTTGGAGGATTCCTGAAGTTGCTCATACATTTGATTGGTGCAAGCCTACCAAGCTGTGAGAGAATATGCACACCTATGAAATCTGGAACTACACGTCAGCCTCTAGTCTGAATAGTTAAAAAAATTGAAAAATTAATTATTGGGCATTGACTTTTTATTGACCGCTTCATAGTTAATCTAACTTGTGAGAATTATTGTCCCCTCCCAGCGTACTGTTGGTAGTTTGAATGTGGTGAAATAAATGATTGTTGGTTGCAGAGGTACTTTTTAAATAAAAGTAGAATTCATTATTTATTTAAGAAACTTGTGTGAGTGAGTCATGCATGAGTTTGTGTGGGATAGGAGCCAAGCCCTAATAACAGAGCTTCATTTTAGACCAAGGTGAAGCCTAGATTTCCTATTGAACCAAGGCATTTAAGGAAACCTGTTATGTTTGAGCCAAGCCTTGAATTGTTTTAAAAAATTTAGCAAAGGGAGCCAAGCCTTGAACTATTTTAAAAGATTTAGCAAAGTGAGTACCTGGGAAACTGTGACGTTATGAATCAAACGTGATTTGATACCATTTTATGTGTTCAAAGAAAGATAGTGACAAAATATTAGAATTGAGAATGAAAGCTTTGATATCAATTATAGAAATCACAAGAAAGCTAGGCTAATTAAATTATTTTAACATATTTACTAGAGAGTAGTCGTATGAAGATGGGAGATAACATCATAATAATAATAAAAGTTGAGTGCATTAAAGCATAGCAAACCGAGCATTACAAGAATGTCTCTTTTGATTGCAATACAAGGTAATGTACTTAGTATTACACCTTTTCCATGGAAGGATCAGAGAAAACCCCGTAGAATTTTTGTTTCCTTATTTGTGTCGATTGTGAATGCTTATCCTCTGATTTTGAGGCATTCAAAAGCACATGGTGTAGGATAATGGTTATCCTTTCTTGGTACTGGGTAAAACAACGTGAGCATCTTAGAAAAAGTGACTTGTATTGAACTGCTAAGTGAAACGAGCGAGTGAAGCTATTAGACTTGTAGCCAACAAATGGAAACTTGTTGCAAGTGGTTATTCCCCTGCCATCTCAAGTAATTGGATAACTATTATTCTTGCACAAGGATAAGTCACACTGGAAAAATCTCGCTAATCGTATCCTCTTCGACCTTATCTTCTCCTTCCATGGAGGTGACATGGTGTCTACCTGACTAACAGCTCTTCGATATAAACACTCCTCCTACCCATATGTTGGCATCAAATTACATCTTCCTTGGTACTGAAACCATAGTGTTGGAGGCCTGTTGCTTTAATTTTCCTTCGAATCCTTCCATAGAGGGAGTTATCTGAATGTGCTACGGTAGATTGTAAGGGAAATCGAGAAACATTCCTGAAGCCACTGTAGCATCAAATTCTAGCTCAAAGGAGCAGATCCGTACGTTATAAATTATATGGCGCCCGCCCTAGCATACAGGATGAGAGTGGTGTGGAGCTTCATCATGCAGAGGAGGCTCGGTGGAGTAGCTGGTTATGTGCACAATAATTCTCTTAGGGCATCACTGGGCATGTTCCCCTGTTTGAGTAAAAACCTCCTGATTGCAAGAACCGTCAGATTTTCTACTGAATTGAGTTCAATTGATGAGTGGTTGAAAGAGTAGAAACAAGATCATCCATGCATAACTATGTATGGGTTCAAACCCCACAGTCAGTCGTGTTAACGAAGAAAGTTGTTTAGGAGAATCGCCTATTTAACTCTTTTTATAAATTGCAGTAATATGAATAATTTTATGTGAATTTTGTTACGATTGAAGATGGTATGGGTATATTTTTCTGTTGATTTCATTACACTTTTTGAACATGGTATGGGTATCTTTCATGTTTGGCATAAGATTTCTGTGGTGATAATGACCAAAAACACTCATGTACCTACATCCATGTATGACCATTTTCTCCTTACCATAAGAGGAAATTGCGTGCTTCATACAATGATGGTGCCAATTTTTGTGCATAGGCTACATGCAATTATGGAGTACCTTACACCTGTTAGGGGGGTTTATATGGTTAGAATAGAAAAAATGCGATGGATATTATATCATAATGCAACCACTACAATAGATATCAATTGATGCAGTGACTGTTATATCAAATAAAATTTCGTTGAAAAAAGCTGGATATATTACATATGGATGACATTTTATAAACGTTGTTCACTCAAATCGAATACTACGGGTAAAGGGTATTATGGGAAGTAAAAAAAGGAATAGGGAAGTTCCATTTTTTTTCATGGTTACCTTCCCAATCATAATTTGATATTCGATGAGGAGGATGACAAACGATTACTATTTGAAAGGAATGATTAAGATTTTTCAAATCGTTTTTTTGTTGTTGCAATAATGTTGTGGGCATCACAGGAATATTTTGTGGCATATTTGATGTCTGCAAACTAATCCAGCTGAAAAAAATTCACTGCATGCTTGGATGGATAAATGTAGACTCCAATATTTGTTACAATATCGTCATCTCTGTTCGAAGGTTTCATGTTTTCCGAGGCTTTAAAATTCAAAGTATGAAATTGAGTCCATTTTAGAAGAATAAGGTGCATGAATGGTTTAGATTTGACGACCCAAGGGTGACCATTGGCCCTTTTTATAAAACACACTTCATAAAACAACCAAAGAAATGTTGCTTACATAGTGAGGGTATTTTGTTTTACCATCAAGACACGAAATACTATTGTCCTGCAAGTTTATTCCAATAGAATTAACTTTGTTGCGTACTCAATCAACCTTAAATGTGTTAAGCATATCATGCGCTGTTGATGAACGATAGTGGAGGAAAGAGAAATACAAGAATGATAACTACAAATTAACATATTGATTAATTTCAACGATAGTGGAGGAAAGAGAAATACAAGAATGATAACTACAAATTAACATATTGATTAATTTCAATTGGTTACTATCGGATGATGTGAATAATTTAAAATTCTATCTATTATATGTGGGGAAGTTTCAAAACCTAAGTTATTAATGAATGCTATCTTGAGGTCCTAACTATTGTAAACCATAAGTTCAAAGTGATACTTGCATAATCATAAATATGCATAGAAATTTGGTAATATGGCTGAAGTATGGTGCCATACCCAGAATATTAGTAAGATATTCAATTAGATCACATGCAATATCTCTATCATGAAAATTATGGTAGTATATAAGTAATTTTAAAATAATTTTATTGGATTAAAATTTCGATGATATGGTCGTCATGTTATTTTACTCATAGTAAAAGAAAATTATGAATTGTGCGATTGCTATACAAGGGCATGGCTTAGTAAAATGCCAACTAATACCTGAAAGGATAGTCCACTCAAGGACATAACTTAGTGGAATAAAGTCATAATCCTAAGAAAAGATGATTATATAAAATAGGAAATGTAGAACTCTAGTAAGGTAACTCACAAACAAAAAGAGATAAAATATCAAGTGTTTCCTTTCATAGATCATTGACAATGTGAGAAAAAAATTAAAAATCGAAAGTAAAAGTAATGGAATTATATACATCATTAGATAAGAGACACGGGACATACTATACACATTAAAAGAAGTTGATGGTTAATTAAGTGGCTTCCACCCTAGAATACATTCTAAGGTGTTATGGAAGGATATCTAATCGTAAAGGTTCCCATGAAGTATTGTGAAGCTCATAAAGGACATGCTATACTAGAAGACTATGTAATTGTACAAATTGTCTTTCAATTTAACCTCTTGATTAGTGCATCTATATGTAACGATCCAATCCATTTTGGAATGTAATTTTGTCATTGGTGAAAGTACTATTGAAGGGAAATTAACCTTAATAGGTAACATATGCATAGTTTGGACCTACAGTTTCTTGACTAAAACCATACCTAAACAATTGTAATTAATAAGAAGCACAAATTGTATGTTCAAATCTGGACTGAACTAGGCACACATACAATAAAAAATTATTGTATGCAGGAAGACATCATACATTACTAATTGTATGACCTTCATAGAAATTCGATGGAACTGACACCAAAGGTACATCTAGTGTAAACACATAATAGGAGTATAGAAGAAACAGTTAGGTTAATAGCAGAAAGATAGTGTTAAGCTTAAGAGAACCTTCACCAAAATTAATTCAAATTCTAATGTGTGAAACTTTGCAACTTAAGGTGTACCTTAATGTACATGTCCATGGAGATATAAATGGGGTTCTGGGGGTAACATCTCACAAACATGAACCTTTCCAATCTGCAGAATGAAATGAGATTTGACAAATGCACTTCTTGGGGGAAGGGATAAGAGTAAAATGATTTATATTCATTTACTTTATATAAAAAAAAGTATATATATGGTTGTGCTTAGTGCATTAGAACAATCTCGAGCAGCCTACTGTTATACACAAGATTCAGAACATGACTCCAAATTAGTAAACAAAGATTTGATAAACCAAGAGGCTTTTCATAGTTACGGCTGATGATGATGTAAAGATATTATGTTAGTAGTAAAATAACACATGCATCAAGTAAGATAAGAGAAAGGATAATAAATTGATGGTGAAACAAGTGTAGTAGTTGGGGCAACAATTCAACCATAACATGGCTAAAGTACATATCACTTCCATATTAGATAGGCTTGACTACTTTAATCATATGAAGTCACGTGGTGTGTAAGCTCAATATACCATCAATGAATGGAAACTTTTTGAGTAATAGTTGTAGAGACTTACACCCAACATTTATTAAACCTATTTAGTTAGCTTTATCATTGACCACCACTTTAGCCATGGTTTGCGCCTATTTCTACTCTTTCTCCTCTAAGGATGAAATTTTAGTACTTTAGTATAGGTGCATCAAATAAATTTTTCTATCTCTAAGACCATGAATATTGATACTAGAAACAAGAACCAGAAGGAACAAACTGATTTAAATGACATAGGTAAGTAAAATGAATAAGGATGTTTAATAAAGAAGTAGTGCTGAAATAGTCACATGCTTAGTAAGAAACAAATCCACCCTTGGATTGAAAAGAACCAACGCATCAAATAAGAAAGAATCAAGTAGCACCAATGACATCACTTATGTCCATTCATACCATAAGTTCAATCAATAACACCACTACTAGAGGATACTATCAAAATTTGCTAATATTGAGTAGCCATGCATACTGCTCAATGAACGCATTTTCATCCTCATGGATTCTTCGGAAAAAAATTGTAATAAAACACTCTCTTTGCCTATAATTTTAAGTCCACATCTCCCTCTTCTTTAGGATGAAGAAGGAATTGAGGGTGGGGAAGATGTTAGATAGGATAGTCATATTTGTTGACAACAACTAATAATCAACCTAAATGAAAGAATAGTCAATTGAGATACCTTAGTCGATTACGTAAGTTAGTCAACCATTAAGTTGGATCAACTTGTTGGAAATAACAACAACAACTGTTAAAAATAAAATCCAGAAATACCAATTTAATTTGTGCTTGAATTAAATTGTGAATTAAAATTGTAATTCTTTTCTCATAGAAACTTGTAATAGTTAACTAAGTTAAGTTGACTTAGTTAACTTAGGAATTTCAAGTTGGAATTCTTTTAGAAGTCATGTAAGTGTTCTCCCTAAGTTTTAGGGTTCAAGGATGAGTTTAATTGTGAGTTGTAATTAGATAACTCAGTTTACTGAGTTATTTTCAGTTAAATTAGCTCCAAAATCTTTGTGGAACTAATAGAGAGTTAGAAGTTAGTTGGTGCACTAGTGCATACACAAGTGTCACTCTAGTTAACTAGAGATTCCCTCATTAGAAATTCATGCATATCAGTTCTTAGAAAGACCTAATTGAGACAAGAGTGCAAGGACAATGTCTATTAGTTGTATGATTTACTAAGTTGTATAGATCATGCATGCAAATAGGAACTGGACCTAGTTTGGATTGTGCAGTTTGGGAAGCACTGAATTCACATTAATATGGGTTATTCATCCATAGGAATTACATAAGGAATCTGGGGCTTGGAGGGAAGCAGGATAGGTTAGAGATTGGATTGAGCTTGCTTGTGAGCTGAGAGATTGATTATACTCATGCATGGATTATTCTTGTGAGAAAAAGCATTGTATTATCATCTTGGATTTATGATTTAATGCAATAAATATAGTGGGGGTTTTGACCTGAGGCTTTCCCCAGATACTTATTGTGTTAGGTTCCATTGATTATCTTCTTCTTGTTCAGATTGTTTTCATCAATCTATTAACTTTTGATGGTTGAAGGTAGAAGTAGATTCTTGTCTTTTTCTTTATTACATTGCATGAGCTTGTGAATCTACAGGATTTCCTACATGATATCAAAGCTAGATATGTAGAAATTTCTACATGGTATCGGAGCTAGAATTGTAGAAATTTTCTACATGGTATCAGAGCCCGATTTTTATTTTTGGGTGGTGAGTTTGCAAAGCAGATCTGAAAATTTTTGTGCAAACTTTTCAGAAACAAATACTAGATATGGATTCCTTGCCAAAAGAACCCAATTTCAAAAAAATAATTAGCCAAACCGGAGTTTGGAGGAAGGAGATATCGCCGATTTAAAATCAACGTTTCTTTCAAAAATTTCCAAGATGGTGGGACAGATGAAACAAATTGGTGTGCTATCCAAGAACCTATATACACTTGAGGTACAAGATGAATGCAAAGCCTTGAGGAGCGAGGAAATTGTTAGAGACTTTGTGGTTGACAGGAAGAGTGAATTACCTCTCAAAATGCAACCCCAGAAGAAGCCTCAGAAGCAGTCTCGGACAATTGTGGAGCAGCCACAATTGGAGAAGAAGAAAGGAGGCCAAGTGGATGCGTCCACTCATGTAGAGACTTCCAGTAAGGGGAAATTTTGAGCCAAGTGGGAAGAGGGATCACATGCAACCATACCTCCAGGTGTGAGGTGGGGCGAAGTGAATTGATAATCCCAAGAGGGATGAAATTGGGCAAGTTCCATTGAGAGGTTTTATCTCTTGTATCGTACCTTGCTATGGGAGCCCAAATTACATAGTAGCAGGAGGAATCAATGGGATTGATGCAGTCAGAGATTAGAGTGACAGAGGCTGGAGCAGTCAAATACTGAAGAGCACAGAGAAGGGTTGCAAACAATGCAGAAAGGTAGAGTCAACAAAAGCGCGGAGTTTTCAGTCGACAGAGGCAATAACAGTTAGAGACTTTGATGACATATGCATCATAATTGAGGATGGATGTTTTTTTAGTTTCAGGAGTTGTTGTAGAAACAACACTAGAGAGAAGTGTTGCATGCAAAACATTCCAAAGGTTCAGGATCAAGATAGAGTTGAATTCCTTTCTTATTGAGAGGGAGTGTTGGAAATAGCAACAAGAAATGTTAAAAATAGAATCTAGAAATTCCAATTTAATTTGTCATTGAATTAAATTGCGAAGTAAAATTGTAATTCTTTTTTCATAACAACTTGTAATACTCTACTAAGTTAAGTTAATTTAGTTAACTTAGGAATTTCAAGTTGGAAGTCTTTTGGAAGTCATGTAAGTGTTCTCCCTAAGTTTTAGGGGTCGAGGATGAGTTTAATTATGAGTTGTAACTAGATAACTCATTTTACTAAGTTATGTTCAGTTAAATTAGTTCCAAACTATTTGTGGAACTAATAGAGCGTTAATAGTTAGTTAGTGCACTAGTGCATTCACAAGTATCACTCTAGTTAATTGAAGATGCCCTCATCAAAAACTCATGCATGTCGATTATGAGAAAGACCCACTTGAGACTAGAGTGCAAGGATAATGTACTATGAGTTGTATAGATCATGCATGCAGTGAGGAACTGGATTTAGTTTGGATTGTGCAGTTTTGGAAGCACTAAATTCCCATTAATATGGGCTATTCAACCATAGGAGTTGCATAAGGAATCATGGGCTTGGAGGGCAACAAAAGAGGCTAGAGATTGGCTTGAGCTTGCTTGTGAGATGGAATATTGATTATACCTGTGTAGGGATTGTTCTTGTGAGAACAAACATTGTATTATCATCTTGGATTTCTGATTTAATGCAATACAGATAGTGGGGGTTTTCAACTGAGGCTTTCCCCATATACTTGTTGTGTTACTTGACATTGATTATCTTCTTCTTGTTCATATTGTTTTCATCAATCGATTGACTTCCACAGGTTGAAAGTACAAGTAGATTCTTGTCTTTTGCTTGAGTACATTGCATGAGCTTGTGAATCTAGAATATTTTCTACAAAACTAGCCAAGGTCGTAAGTAGTTGCAAGTACCCTACAAACAAAATTAGAGTATAAATATGAGCATGAATGTAACAAAGAGTGGTTGTTGTTTTGATAATATTGATAGAGTATAAATTCCTTACTGTTAGTCTCCCTATTAATTTTCTTCTCATCCTTCTCATTTCTATGCATTTGTGGTACATTACTATATAATACTTGTATATTTGTATATGTGAAAGATTATTAGTAAAACATACAAAACCCTACAATACCATAATGGGGGAGATAGATAAAGGGATAGGGAGGGGTTGGGGAGGGTAGTGTGTGCAACACATTGAAAGACCTTAAATATGAAGATATAATAACATACAAAATAACCAAGAATATGATAAGAATTTCCACACATTACTAATATGAAAACCCTTAAGGAATGGCAACATCTTATAATTGATCCTTTCATGAAATGAATTCACTCTTGTCCGCTCGCCTCTTTGAGGGGGGCCAAGTCCTAATGAGATAATCTCAATTATAGTGCATGTTCTCTTGTCTCGTAAGTGGTACCCTTTCTTATAATTATAAAGAGAATTACAAACATAACAAACTCCTAACTATCTAGTTGACCTTCTTTAATAAGGTCCGATTATAATTACCCAATACTATCAACCATGGTAGTCTTTATTTTATAATATAATTGACTTTTTCCACTTACATTGAATGCACTCTCTATTATTATTCACATAGTATTCTCCTTTTATATCGCATATTACCTTTAACTACATTAAATATAAATAACACTTTTTATTTATCTATTAATTTTTTTTTTTTTTTTATGAAAACATAACATTATAATGAAAAGAAATATTAAAACCTATTCTCTATCCCACACCAATACTCATCATATGTTCTTCATTCATTAAGATCATAGCTAATCTAAACGTTTAGCCCACAAATTAACCAAACCTAAAAGACACTTTGAGTAGAGGAGATACTACGATAAAAAATATGCCCAATAAGTTAAGTGGAAATGAAAGCAACAACATCAATGAAGGCAATAACATCCCTCCTTTCATTCAAACATATTCAAATACACACACCTACCACTGCACCAAATAATGGATAATGTTGTATGAAGCAAAAAATACATAAAATTGTAAATGCATAATATCCCCCGATGAGTTAGCAAATTACATTTATCTAAGCGAGAGTCACATAAAGGTTTGATAGTCCAAGAAAAAATATCTTTGGTTGTTTATAATGGACTATTAATGTTTAATCACTCATTAACCTCTAATAGCATATCAATACCATGATTTTTTAATGCTTTGCAGTGTATTTGTTATAAATGTATGATCGAAAGTGTAATGGGGTTGTTGAATTAAGCTGTATAATTTTTTATTTTTTATTTATCTCACCTTAATTTTTTTTTAAAACCATTCTATCTGAACATTTAACTCGATTAACAATCCTAACTTATCTTTGTCATATACTTTAAAAAATTATTTAAAAATCAAATTCGATGATTTTAACGTAATATACGGTTAATAAAATTAAAATAACAAAAAATAATAAAATCCTTAATATGAGAGTGAATAATTAAATATATCATAATACTAAAAAGTATTGATGATTTTAAATTTATTAATTCGACAGAGGCTTAACCACACTTCTAACATGAAGTGCCATATTTGATTGTTCACCATATAAAATACGGTGAATTGATTTTTT
>APFE030495369.1:29594-78633 GCA_000404065.3 Pinus taeda | reverse complement strand
AAAATTTGAAGGAATATTTGTATAACAAGTAATTTATTTCTCGATAAATTCAGTTGTTAATAATATTATTTATATTTGTATAATTTTCACATTTTTATATCTAAAAATATTTTTATTTTTAATTTTCCTATAACTTTTTTTTGTAAATCAGTTTCGTTATATTAGACGAAAATACATAGTTTACAAAAAATTGCCAGAGAAGTAAAAGACCTTCTTCAGCTTAACATTGCCCCTATCTATAACCATTTGGCCCTAGAGCATACCACGCAGGGCAGCAGAGGAATTGGGATCTAACAAAAAACCCTTCATTCGTTTGACAATAGACAGGTTACAGGGCTGAAACAAAATAGCCCTTTTCAAAACCACCCTAAAAGCCTTAGACATGCACAACAAGAAAAAAGATCACCAGAAAGCCTACAAAACAGAGCGCAGAGAATCAGTAGGTATTTAGAACGATGTAGTTCTTGGAATTGTCCTCCGTAGCTGACGCCTTGGCATGGCCTGCCTGAGAAGGCGAAGGAAGAGCACTTGGGTTTTTTAACCCTTCCGAAGTTTCCCTTATAGCACGGCCCTCCTGATTGATGGTGTGCCGCGGCAGACTGATCAGAACCGTGAATTTTTTTGAGATTGTGTCGAGCTGCTGTTCCATGCTGCTAATTTTGAAGTCCAAACCTTCCAGAATGGCCGTGTGCTCCTCGTTAGTCGCCGCTAGTGTCTGCTGGGCCTGCCGCAACTAGTTGGCAGAGTCCCCTTGCATGCTGATGGTTTTGGAAAGCATAGTTTTCATTCTCCACATTTCAGTTTGGGTCCTCACGAATTGCGTAGCTCGCATTCTAACTGTGCTGGGGTCTTGCACCCAGTCTTCTTCCTTACACATCTCCTGCTGGTCCATGCTTTTCTCTTCTTCGTTCACAATGGCTTCAAGCTCTTCAATTCTTCGCTTCTCCTTCTGGGAGGTGCGGGTCTCATAAGCGGCTTTAGCCCTTTTCAGTTCTCTGTTAACCGCAACATTCCTACTTCCTCCACTCGCCATTCTGCTTCCTGCACTTAATTGAACACTTTGCACTTTGAAGATACAGGAACCGCTCTTTCACTTGTCGATAGCAGAAATGATGATCGTTTTGGAGCTTGCGTTGCTGTTTAAATAGATGGAGTTGCTTACCGAGCCGTAAACCATTCGTTTGTAGCCCTGTTGCTGTCTTATCCGGTTGTCATAATTACTAGTTAATGGGTTGGAATTCCCTTAATGATCCCTCAAATTTCCTTCGTGATCACCCTTCCTGATAATCTCCGTATTTATCTAGGTGTCCCATTGCTCGAAATTGCATTGGCGGCGCTCTCCTGTCGTGATCATAGTAACACTGTGTTTTGCCTTCGTCTGCTTGAGCATTGATTGCTCCTGTCCTGTTTGTCCTTCATTCTTCTGTAGTCCTTTACTGCCCTTCTTAGCATTCACTATTATCATTATCATTCTGTTATGTTTGTGACATACGTCGCTCACCCGCACCTATCTCTCACTCATTGAATCCTGCCTCGATAGCACAGTGCAATCCTTTTTTAAATCTGGGTAGCTGACATCCTGCCAACAACTATCCCAAATCGTGGTGGGGTTCTCTATGCCGACGTTTGCCAAGTGGTCTGCTACGGTGTTGGCCCTGCGGTGTACCCCCTGAAAGACTAATCCTTTCAGCCATCCCAAGTGTTCTTCTATGCTCTGTGTTACCTTTGCTAATCGCCAATGTTGCGTGACCTTACTTGCCTTTGCTCCAACATACATTCTCTTGGCTGCTGTGATAGCAAGCTGAGAGTCCCCCTCTATTACAGCCGCACCCGCTCAGAGGTTTCGCAAAATTCTATGACCTTGCTCCATTGCTGTAAATTCCATTTCGTTGTTTGTTCCTTCTCCTAATGCTCTGCTGTAGATATGTATAATTTCACCATCGTTGTTCTTGATGACTCCTCCAATGCCAGCAAGACCGGGGTTGCCTCTCGAGGCTCCATCGAAGTTCAGCTTGAGGAAGCCGGGCGGAGGACGCTTCCAGATGCTTGGGGTGGTTCTGAGCTCCTGTTGATGCCTTACTGCCACACTTTCAGCCTCTCTGTCCAAATCAAAGGTTTTCAGAATTCGTAAGTCATCACCCATAGCTTTATCGTTTTGATCTGCTTTTCATTTTACCATAACCAGTTGTTTTATGTTTTGCTTGATAGTCTCAAGAGTCATCACCCGTAGCTTTATCGTTTTGATCTGTTTTTCATTTTACCATAACCAGTTGTTTTATGTTTTGCTTGATAGTCTCAAGAGAATGGGTAATATTTCTAGTTTCGTCACGGAATACCCTTCTATTTCTTTCTTTCCATAGAGTCTAGGTGATGAACCCTGGTATTATTTTCCAGATTGTGTTTACTCTTTGATTTCCTAAGAAATTTCCTTTCCATTTCTCGATGGTCTCCTGGATAGAGTCTCTAGTTCTGTTCGTTTGCTTCATGACGTTTTCGGCCCAATTCCACAGAGTGTCAGCTGAGTCGCAAGTGTTGAAGAGATGGTTCATGGTCTCCTCTTCCCTGTTGCAGAGCGGACATTTTGAAGGGCCGCTGAAACCTTTTTTTCGGAGATTTTCCCACGTTAGCGTCTTCCTTTGCATTAGCAGCCAAAGGAAGGTTCGAATTTTCGGCCAGCTTTGGGAATCCCAAACCTTACTGCTCCAAGCTACCTTTTCCACCTGCTCTATCTCTTCGATGCATATTCGAGCCTCTTTGAGTGTGAAATTAACCCCCCTTGATTTCCCCGTCTTAGCTTATCGTTGTCCTCTGCTTTCTTGATTTTCCTTTTATCTAATATGATGTTCAGGTTGTTGGCATTCATATTCCCTTCCCCTATGTTCTCTATTTCACTTTTTGCCTAGCTTCTCCATACTGTGTCTTTGTTATCCTACGACTAGTAGTGGTGAACCGTTAGCCTCCCCTGTTCTTGCAACTTTCTTTGTAATTCTGCAAATTCTGGTCTTTCTAATTTGGGAAGTTGTCGCCACACATCCTCCCAAAAGAAGGCTGTTTCGCCATTGCGAATTTCCCATAAGCTATTTTCCTGAATAATATCCCTATTCTTCCTTGCTACATTCCAAATTGGGGATTCCTCTGGACTCTCTTGCATTCTAACTAATTCCTGGTTACTTCGTGCAGGGGCATATTTTGCCTTCTGGTGTCGAGCCCACGGTAAATTGGGTTCCTTCATCCATTTCCACCATAGTTTGGCTCCACAAGCTTTGTTGATGGTGAAGGGATCTAGAAGGTTTAACCCGCCTAAGATCTTGGGTTTGCATAATTTATTCCAAGCAACAAGAGACCACTTCCTTTTCTCTGCATTTCCTGTCCAAAGGAATGTTCTCTAAATCGCTCTAATTTGTTGGAGGACTCCTTGGGGTGTTGGGATGATGGAGAGCATATATTGCAGGATAGCCTGAAGAACCGCTTTGGTAAGCACTAGCCTTCCAGCAAAATTGAAGGCCCTGTGAGTCCAACGCTGGCATCTTTTATTTAGGTTGTCTAGGAGTTTTTCCCAATGAGATTTTTGCCACAATTTATCTGAAAGAGGAGCTCCTAGGTACCTTGAAGGCAGATTGCCTCTCCGGAAGCCTAGAATGTGCGAGAGATTCCTCTGAACCGCTACATTTGTATTAAAAAAAAATATGGTTGATTTGGAAAGGTTTATGTCCATACCTGAGGCCTCACTGAACAGGTTTAGGATGTTCTTATAACCTTGAGATTCTTGTACAGTTGGTGATCCATGCAGCATAGTATCGTCGACAAACTGTTGATGCGTAGTGGCTGGAATAGAGGGTAGAGGTTGCAGTCCCTTGATCTTGCCTTCCTGCTTAGCCTTCCGAATGAGCTTGCACAATCCTTCCATCAAAATCAAAAAAAGGAAAGGGGATAGAGGGTTTCCTTGTCTAAGCCCTCGAGAGGGAGTAAATTGGTTGGCAGGGGCTCCATTGACCAGTACGGAAAATCTGGTCGATTTGATTAGGGCCAGAATCCATTTGATTCAATGACTTGCAAACCCGAAGGCTGAGAGGATAGTTTCCAAGTAATTCCAGCTTACTTTGTCATAAGCCTCCGACAGGTCAAGTTGCATCATCATGCCTGCCACTTTTCTAGATTACAGAGTATGCACCATCTCCTGTGCCAACAAGATATTGTCCAAGATTTGTCTCCCTTCAACGTAGCCAGATTGTTCTTCGGAGATGAGGTCTGGAAGAATGGGCTTCAATCTGTTTGCTATGACCTTGGAGATGATCTTGTATAGGACGTTACATAGAGCAATGGGACGGAATTTTGCAGGGGTAGTGGC
Source organism: Pinus taeda (assembly GCA_000404065.3). NCBI lineage: Eukaryota > Viridiplantae > Streptophyta > Pinopsida > Pinales > Pinaceae > Pinus > Pinus taeda. The sequence continues at coordinate 74,285 of APFE030495369.1, read as the reverse complement.
TTCCTCTTCTTTGGGGATTAGAGAAAGGAAAGTGGAGTTCAGAGATTTTAGAATCGAGGTTGAATGCCTAGAGTCCTCCACCACCTCCCATACTTCCATTTTAACAATCCCCAGCAGGCTTTGTAAAAATTTATGGTGAAGCCATCAGGGCCCAGTGCTTTGTCATTGGGCATGTCCTTTACCGCTTTCTCCACTTCTTCTAATGAGATTTCTCTAGTTAACGCTTGGTTTTGATCATTAGAAATAGATTTGGGGATTGATTTGATGAGGTTCTTAATGGCTTCAGTTCTGTCTATCTCTGGTTCCTGAGCGATGTTATTGAAATGCTCTGTGAGCAAGGTAGAGATGTCTTGATGATTCTCAATACGATCCCCCTGTTCATTTTTGAGACTAAGGATCTTGTTAACCCCTCTATAGTCCAGTGTCAATCTATGAAAAAATTTAGTATTCTTTTCTCCTTCCTTGAGCCACTGAATCCTAGATTTTGTCTCCACAGCATTTCTTCCTGATGACACCTGTCTTGCCATTGTTGCATTAAGAGTTTTTCCTGATCTGCTGTATCCGGAATACTGATCCCCTGAATCCAATCGTTGTGAATCTTCTCTAGTTGCTCTTCTATCTTGATTTTCTCTTTAAATATGTTACCAAAGACTTTTATGTTCCATTCTTTGATTCTATTCTTAATGTGTTTTAATTTGCCCTACAGTTTGTACATTTTAGTGCCTCTAATTTCCACTGGTTCTTGCCACCATTATTCTACAAGCTGGATGAAGTCCAGGTGTTCCAGCCAAAATTTCTCAAACCTGAAGGGTTTGTTTCTATGTGTGCCTTGTATCGTAGCCGTTAGTGCTATGGGCCAGTGATCTAACCCTCCACATGGAAGAATGTCAGAGTCTACGATTACACCCTCCAGTAACAGACTTTCAGAAACAAGAAATCTGTCAAGACGGGAGGCAATCTATCTTTCCCTGCCCCTTCTGTTGTTCCAAGTGTAAGCCCCACTCCTGGGATGAATATCGACCAGTCTTGGTAACATTATGAACTCTACAAAAGCTTTAGAATCCTTGTTTAGCTTTCTTATTCCTCCCTTTTTTTCCGAAAGCGAGGTTATCATATTAAAGTCCCCTCCTATGATAACCTTCGCTTTGGGATACCTCTGCTTCAGCTTCATTAGTGAATTTATTAACTTGAGTTTTTCTTCTAATTTTTGAGGCCCGTAGACATTAATGCATAAGTAGATGTCTGAGTTGCCTATTACTTGACATTCTAAGGCTAAAAAGTGTCTGGATGCTTCCGAGGAAAGGATTTTGAAGACATGAGGATTCCACCATGTTGCTAAACCTCCTTCCCATCCCTGACTATCTATACTCATATGTTCCAATCTTCTACCTAGCTTCCTATTTACAATTTGAATAGTGTTATTTGCACATTTAGTTTCTTGCACAAAAATCATGTCCGGCTTTTCCTTTTGGACTTTCCTTTTTAACAATATTTGTTTTGTTTGGCCGTTGAGCCCTCTAACATTCCATGAGATGACTTTCATTTTAAAACACTAAGATTTAAGGACCAAAAGAGAAGGCATCAAGAGCTTTCATCTTACCAGAGTTTATGAGCATATATCCCATTTCCTGAAGTACTTCATTGTTTGTTTTGCGCCCTCTTTTCTTCTTCTGAGTTGAGCCAGAGGTTGTTTGAAGTACACTCTTCATTCTAGATCATTTTCCTTTTACTACGCCCAGTTTTCTGTGATGCATTTCCATTTCGGCCTTTTGCTTAGCTATGAAAACTGCATTGATTTTCTGGATTTCCTCCTCCGAGATGTTTTCCATCCCTTTTTTTCTCCAATCTTCCACCATGTCTGTTAGATTGACTCCTTCCAGCCCTAGAATCTCCTAGGGTTCCATGTCCTCACTGCCTATATCACTTGTGATCATTTCTAAGTCCTCATCTACTTCTTCTGTGCCCTCCTGGTTGTTTTTTGTGCTATGTGGATTTTCCTCTTCCGCCCTTTTGGTTGTTGCTTCAGTTGCTGCTTTATATTCTTCATTGTTCTTGTTCTCCTTATTTTGGTTCTCTAAATCCTTCTCACTTTCCAGTGCTTCAAAAGCGTTACTTGTGTTAGCTTGCATTTCGCTTGCTTTGTTTGATCGCCTCATGTTTGCTCTCTGTCTTGCTCTTGGACGAGTAAAGGTATCTTTAAGCTTTCCTTCCTGATCCTCCGTTTGTATATCCGTTGTCTTTTTTAAAGGGCATTCCCTTATTAAGTGTCCATGTTCATGGCATTTTCTGCATCGAAACAGAATTTGCTCATAGTCGATAGCTTGAAAGTAGTCCTCATCTCTATATTCTAGCCATAGACCTTCATGCAAAGCTCCTGAAACGTCCATCTCCACACAAATCCGAGCGCATGAAGTGTATCTTCTCTGTAATGTAGCCTCTGAAGCTTTGATGAACATCCCTAACTTGTCACCTATTTGTTTGAGAGCGGCCAAACCCCAATAGCCTATTGGGAGCGCAAAGAGGCGGATCCAGACTGGAACCTTCTTGAAAGTTTCCTTCTCTGGTACAAAATTAGGTTTCCATGGTTTCATGTAGAGGCCCACTGAAGCGAAGAAGTAGGGGCCTCCATCAAAGACTCTGTACAAATCTTCCAGATTGGAGAACACAACTGTGAAGAAACCTTTTTCTCCTAGGTGCAGACTGACATCTCCTTTAGGTTTCCAATGCTGTTTTATCCATTGACATAATACTCGTTCCGTTGGCCACAGTCCCATAAATCTACAGATCACTGCATGCTCAGTCATGTGGTCTCTGTAGGCTTGTATTTTGGGATCCGTTAGTACCACTCTTAAGACTTCTGCTACTCTGGGTTTGCATGGACCCTGAGTGGGTTTATCAGCGAGATTCTTTTGCGTATTTTTCTCTACCTCATTTTCTTCCTCCGTAGCTGTATACTCCGGGTTTTCCTGCTCCTCCTCTTGGCTATTATTCTGTGCGATGTTTGCTTGTGCCTCCTTAGCCTTTCTATTACCGTTGGCTCTACGGGTATTCTCTTTCCCTTTCAGCTTATTGGCAGACTGCTTTGCCTTATCCCTGTTTTCATTTCTGCTTTTGCTGGTCCCTTCTTTAGGCTTTGACCTATCAAGCCCTTCTATCTGCACCCCCTTCTGAGTCGATTGTTTATTCATAATTACTTGTTTGTATGTGGGGCTCCCTATGGACCCCTCGTTTACCATTTGACCGGTTAGAATCTGTCCCCTCGTGAACAGTTCTACAATCCTGACCCTGTTTCTGTCCAGCTTCAAACCCTAGATCTGAAAACCCATGACCTGTTCCTACCTGCTCTCAGAGCGCCCGATGCTCAAACCTCCCCAAAACTATCTTATGAAGAAAGTTCCAATTTTCCTATAACTTTAATTATGTATATGTTGTAAATATTTTTTGACATATTTATAACTATATATTTTTTTTTTTTAATAATGTAGATTATATTGATATTTAGAGAAAATTGTTTACTAATTATACCTTTTAAAATAAAATGTTCAAATAAATCATTATTATTTAATTAATATAAATAACTATTTAAAATAATTTATCTAAACATTTAACATAATAAAATAATCTAAACTTTTCTTTATGTCATACTTTTTTACTATAGAAATTGTCTTTTAGGACTTAAAAGTATTTAAAAATCCTATTCATTTTAATAACATAGTTTCAACCTAATATAATATTCATAACGTAAAATATATCATTTGGGATTCAACTCTGTTAAGTAAGTCATTTACTTATGACCATTTCCATGAGAGGTAGTCTTAAGTGACTAATTTCTCATGATTTTTGAATAGTTCACTTAACACTCATTACATTAGAAGATGCACTAATACTTAAACTTAAAAAATATAATTCTTATTAAAAAATATTAATTTGATTTAAAATAACTTAATATTTAAATTTTATATTTATTGATTCGATTGATGCTAAACCCCTCTTATAACCTGAATAACCCTATTTGGTTGTTGATCATATAAAATATGTATCTTCTTATAACCTTAATAGCAAAATTTGATTATTGACCATGTAGAATATACCACGTGAGCCGTTAAATAATTCCTTTTTGGATAAATTTATTACAAATATGATTTAGAAATAAAATAAAATATAATCATAAATTTATTATAACTTAAATGATATAATGTGAATATAATTTTCTATTTATTGATTCGATTGACACTAAACCCCTCTTATATACCCGAATGCCGTTGTTTGACTACTTTAGAATTACCACATGAGTCGTTTAAAGGGTTCCTTTTTGGATAATTTATTATAAATATGATTTACAAATAAAATTAAATATAATCATAGATTTATTAATCAAAATTTTAAGATGTAATTTTTTTTTTAATATGAAATTTAAAGAAGATAGAGATAATTCAAATGTTATTTATAACTTATAACTTCAAAATTAAAGGAAATATTCTCTATCATATTTTTTCAATTGAAGGTAGCCTTTTCCATATTGAAAGTATGACTATGTGTATTTGATATATAAGAATAAGTTTTACAAAATAGAAGCTAATAGGCTTTCCAAAATTGCTTCTAACTCTAGCTAGAACCTCCACATTGGTCTCAAGCAACTCTTGATAACTGAAATTATCTTTATAGCTTGACTAATACTAAGAAGAAACTATTACCTCTAAATTTAAGGATAAGTTGTAGGATGAGAAAGAGATAGAGGGAAAAATGAGACTAAGGTATTATAAGAAGGTGATCAACCCCACTCTTGATAACCCAAATTATCTTTCTAGCTTGATTAATACTAAGAAGAAAATGAACATTGCAAAGATAAGAACTAATTCCCGTGAGGTTGGAAGGAAACTGCAAGTTGGTCTATTCCCGAAACACCTTCTCTTGGATTCCCTAGATCTTACTCACATCCGTTTTCATTTCCAAAACATTTGTCACACTACCATCCTTCTTGACTTGTGAAGTTGAAACAAAACTATAAGGATCTAGTGACACTTCTTTCTCTTCTTTTTTATAATAGAAATAAAATATTAAAGGGTGACAATTAATCTCTTAATTTTTTAAACCCCTACATACTGCATTGATCTTAATAGATGTTAATCATTGTCATCATAATCATATAAAAATATTCTTGTCTTTAATTTTCTTATAACCCAATTTATATATATTTCATTTTTTCCTAAAACATAGTCTATAATTTTACAATTTTTTCAATATTATTCATTACATTAATAAAAATATATTTATTTATTAATTATGTTTTTTTTAAATATCATAGTACAAATATGAATCACTATTTGATAAATAAACCATTTTTTTTATTTTCTCTATTAAAAACCAATTGACATATTTAAATTAAATTAATTTGACTTATTATTTCTTAATAAATAACATTAGTTGTTTCTCTTAATTTAATTTTAAATATAAATATTACACTGCAAAGTATCTGTTAACATAAAGGAAAAATAATATAATTTGAAATTTTTGTGAATTGAAAAAGTTTTTGCGTGTAGACAAATGTAAAATAATTAATTAAAATTTAAAACTGATCGAAACTAGAATTTAAGTTTCAACGCGAAAAGCAATTATGAACAATTAAATGGCTTGTCACCATTACTGCGGGTAGTTTTGTCGTGAAGGGAGAAGATTATATAATGTGTTACTTACAGGAACCTTTGATAGGGAAAGACAGAGAGTGGTTCCCGTTATTCCCTTGTGGGACGTAATAGTGGTCAAATTTAGTAAGTAGCCACGCAAAGTTACATTATGAAATATGAAAGAGAAGACGAACGCAAATTGTCCGTTCGCAACTTAATATTTTCAGATTACTGCAAAGAAAGTTTTTTTAAAAGGGCTTTTGATATAATTTAGGTTTATGAGTATTTTTAGGTATTAATTATATAAGAGTTTTTTTTTTTTGTTTTTTTTGAGTTTTTTTTAATATAATTACGATTCTGTGATTCATAAAATATAGAATGTAGGAATATATTTCGGTTATTAATCATATAAAGCAGTTTTTGAAGTATCATCAGATAAGATGTAAAGTTGGAGAGAATAATCGCCTAGTTTGGAACCGTATAATAAAAAATAAATTAACTATAAATATAAATATTAAGAAATAAATAAAAATAGACTAAGACCTCAACTATACTAATTTATTAAAATGTAGTTAATAACTACAAAACAATAAATTGTAGGACTAAAATACAAATTTTTATAATTCTAAAGAAGTACTAAAAGAAATAAATAAAATAAAAATAAAAATTTAGATTGACTAAACTAATACCTAAGAAATATTTAAAACAAATTAATATCTAAAAATGTTACCTAAATATAAAAGTTAAGAACCAACTAAAAATAAATAAACAAATTAATTTAATTATTAAGACAATAATTATATTATATAATAATAATAGAAGAATTAACCAGAACTAAATAAATAATAAATTATTTTAAATTAAGAGAACAATTATATATATAGATATAATATAATATATTATATATTATCGCCATTTTCCTATTCAATTAAAAATCTTCCAAAATGAATAATAAAAAATTATGTATGTGCTCCTTGTAATGATAAATTAAAAAAGTTGTGTCTTTAGTGTGAATTTTTGGACTTTGCTTGAATCAGCGAAACAAGTGAAAATTTTGAATTGAAATCTTGATTTGTGTTATTTAAACTGGTTTTTTTTTATTGTATATATAGATTCAACATGTTGAAAAACCTCAGGGTACTTCGAGTGTGCTCTAGCCATAAATCTTGTGATTTCAATAAATTCTAGTTAGATTTTAGAGAAATTAGACAAAAAGCAAAACTCCCAATAAATTTCATTAAAAACAACTTAATTAAAAAAAACCATTTTATTCCAACCAAAAACTCCAAAACACCACCTCATCCTCACAATCCTATTTGAGAACCATTTCGTTCCTGCTAAAAACTCCAAAACAACATGTTGTCACAATCATTTTCAGATTAAATTAAAGTCTTCACACAAACACCCGTGGTTTGAAAATGATAACAGAAAATCATGTGTACGCGTCTCTTTTACAAGAAGTCATTAAAGAGGACTCATTATTTGAGGGTCAGTTGAATTTAAGATTCGTAGAAGAATGTCGAGGAAGCCTACGGTGGTAACCGATCATGTTGAATCTAAATGAGAGGAATCTATCAGGAAATACACATTGACACTATTGAAATTTTCGCGAAAGTACGCATTGGTGGGATTTGATGTACTTACTATGGAAATGTATGATTTATATTCTTAAATGGCACACCTCTCCATCTGCCACAACCAGTTCACCAACTACGAAATAAAGATCTATCTTTATGAATCTGCATCTCTTTGCGATTGGCGAGAGACAATTTTGATGGATGTTATTGAGGCGAGTCTCAACATAAATATGTTGGAGTTCATTCGCCACCATTTACTGGAAGTGGAGGACGATATTGATATCATAGATATTGGAGGAAACTCATCCTCAATGTCCTCATCGACTCATGCCAGAATAGCAGCAACATATCAGTATCAGAGGACGATGAGAGTAAATTTACCCAACAAAACTGCTCTCCATCTTCTTGTGTGCTTAGTTAGAAGAATATAGACGGTCAAGGTAAAGCCACAAGCACATGAGGAGGAGGATAAAGGGATGAAGAAGAGTTGCGCCAGATACTACAGAGGAGTCAGGAGGCAGCCTGTTGAAATATTACTTTCAACTGTAGCGCCAGTACTTTGCCAGAATCCGCCATTAAACAGCGATCGCAAATAGTTGTTTTTTTGTTTTTTTGTTTTTTTTTTTTTTTTTTTTTTTTTTTTTTTTTTTTTTTTTTTTTTTTTTTTTTTTTCAGAAAACCGTCATGGGATTCCTCGAACCACTTTTACGGAATGGTGGTAATTCTTGGGGGCAGCGAACACACTCATTGACCGACACGTATGCTGAGCTGTTCGCCAATACAACCCTTTCCCCAGCGCGTAAAGTTCGGTTAAATATTTGTGTGGCTTGAAAACCTATATGGTTTGAACGTGCGCAAAAGTAATTGTGCATTAAAACAGCAAATCAAAACTATATTTTTCCTTACACGGTGCAGATTTTGTTTTTTCAGGATCAAGGATAATAATGTAAATGCGATTTTGAGCAGGAGTACGATCTCCATTCCAGCCTATAAAACATCTCCTTCTACAACACATTAAACATTTAAGAACACAAAAAAAAATCATCGCAGAGTTGTTAAAAAGTAAACACCAGGTTTTGCTACGCACATGGAGAATGTACCGCGCAACATTCAGAAATTTCAGAAATTAAATTTATCTGTCTGCCCCTCCATATCTTGTTTAATTTCTAGCCTTGTCATAAAAATTTTAATGAAAGAATGTATGTCTAGTTTATGGGTTTGAGTAGTTTAGTTTTACTTTAGCAGGTGAAGTCAAGAGGTTTGGAGCCAAGAATCGTGGAAGAAATTCAGGTGGGCACTGTAAATGAGAGATGCAATGTAATGCACAACAATGCAAAGCAAGAAGTAAAAAATTACACACAGTAGTGTTAATTTATACAGTGAGAGACAGGGTGAAAATTTGAACTGCCTCTGAAGCAGTCTTGTTGTAATCCTTCTGTCGGAAGAAGAATTTTGTAACAGTTTTGTTAATGAATACAAGTCTTTTGTGTGTGTGAAACTCTGTTCTCCCAAACATTTTTAGTTTCTCTGTGTTAAGAAATAGAGCATTATTCTCTGTTCATTTTTGTTCTGGAATTATTAGAAATTCCCAACATGGTATCAGTGCTTGTCTAGGCTCTTTGAAGGTGTCAAAGAAGTTGAAGGAAGGATATCTTGTTGTAGCAGCTTCTCTAGCAGAGTGAAGACTCAATCAAGAAAGAATCCAAGGTATTTCTCAAGTTAGTTTTTTTGTTACTATTGAGGACAGTCAGTTATTTTAAATACACAGTCAAGTATTTTGAAGCATAGTTAAGAGTGCAAGAATGGCTGGAGCCAACACTAGCATGGGTATCTGTAATACTCAGCTCCCACAATTTAATGGGAAAAACTATGGCTATTGGGCAATAACTATGAGAGCTCTGCTTGCTTCCCAAGACTTATGGGAATTTGTTGAGGATGGTTTTGAAGAACCAGCAGATGAAGATGAGTTTAATAATTTGACTTAGGCAAAGAAAGAACTGTTGAAGAGAAATAAGAAGAAGGATTCCAAAGCCCTCTACTTTTTGTATCAAGTAGTGCATGAGAGTGTGTTTCCAAGGATAGCAGCAACCAAGAGATCCAAACAAGCATGGAAAACTCTCAAGATAGCCTATCAAGGCATGGAAAAAGTGAAGACAACAAAACTATAGTTGCTGAGGAGAGATTTTGAGACTCTCTGCATGAAGGAGTCAGATAATATTGACTCATTCTTCACACATGTGATTGGTCTGGTCACACAGATAAGGTCTCATGGAGAGATTCTTGAAGAAAGGAGGATTGTGGAGAAACTATTGAGGATCCTGCCCTCAAGGCTCAATGTGATTGTCACCATCATAGAAGAGATAAATGATCTCACAAACTTTTCAGTTGATGAACTACATGCATCACTGATGACACATGAGCAGAGATTGAGTAGAAATGAAAACTCATCTCTAGAGCATGCCTTTAAGACCTAAATGTTCTTTGGAAGAGGAAGAGATCAAGACAAAGAAAACGAGAGAGGAAGAGGTAGAAGCCAAAACAGAGGTGGAAGAAACAGTCCAGCAAATGCTCAAGGAAGAGGCAACAATTCAAATCAGAACCAAGGCCAAAGCAGTAGCCAACAAAGTGGACAACATCATGCTCAAGTACAAAGGTATGATAAATACAATGTCCAATGTTAGTATTGTAAAAAATATGGGCATTATGCAAATGAATGTAGGAAGAATAAGCATGATTTGAGTAATAGAACTAATGCAAATTTCACTAGAGAAAATATCAGCAAGGATAATTTGTTTTTAGCCTATAATATGGCTGAAGAAAAGAGTGAAGATGTATGGTTTCTAGACTCCAGTTGCAGTAACCATATGACAGGAAACATAGCCATGTTTTCTATGTTAGATCAGAGTGTGAAGTCACAAATCACACTAGGGACTGATAGTAAAGTTTCAGTTATGGGAAAAGGAGAAGTAAATGTCTTAACAAGGAAAGGTGAAAAGAAAACCATAACAGATGTTTATTATGTTCCTAGAATGAAATGTAATCTCATAAGTATTGGACAATTTATTCAAAAGGGGTACAATGTTTTCTTTGTGGATGATGTATGCACCATCATGGATAAAACACTCAACAAACAATGTATTTCTGAAGTGAAGATGACAAGGAATAGGATATTCCCTCTCAGAATGAAAGTAGATTTAAAAAATGGAGAAGAAATAGCAGCAGTGACACAAGAGGCTTTCCAAAGCGAACCAAAAGATGAAAATTGGTTGTGGCAATTGAGATTTGGACATCTCAACTTTGGAGGTCTTAACTTGTTGAATAGAAAAGGAATGGTAAGAGGATTATCATTGATAGAGAAACCAGACAGGCTTTGTCAAGGTTGTATCTTGGGGAAACAACACAGAAAAAGTTTTCCATCTGGTAAAAGAATAAGGGCAAAAGCACCCTTAGAGATTGTCCACTTAGATTTATGTGGACCGATGCAAACTCCATCACTTGCAAGTAGCCACTATATGCTAACGTTTATTGATGAATTTACTAGAAAAACTTGGGTTTATTTCCTGAAGAACAAAAGTGAAGTGTTTGAAAGATTTTGCAATTTCAAAGCACTTGTAGAAAACCAAAGTGGGTTGTATATCAAAGTTCTAAGAACTGATAGAGGAGGTTAGTATATCTCCAAAGAATTTCTACGTTTTTGTAGAGAAACTGGAATTCATAAGCAGTTTACCACTAGGTGCACTCCGCAGCAAAATGGAGTTGCCAAAAGGAAGAATAGGACAATCATGGATATGGTGAGGAGTATGATAAAGGTAAAGCATTTGCCAAATTATTATGGGGCTGAAGCTGTACACTGTGTAGCATACATTTTGAATAGATGCCCTACAAAAGCAGTTATGAACAGAGTGCTGGAAGAAGCATGGAGTGGGACAAAGCAAGGAGTCACCCACATGAAAGCTTTTAGATGTGTGGCTTATCTACACATTCTAGATCAACTAAGGAAGAAGTTGGATAGAAAATGGGAGAAATGTATTCTCATTGGATACGGCGAGAAGTCCAAAGCTTATAGGTTGTATAACCCATCCACCAAGAAGCTTACTATGAGTAGAGATGCTCAGTTCATTGAGGAGGAAGCTTGGGATGGAAGCATAGAGAAAACAGTGAATGTTAAAAAATCTTTGTCTCATGATGAAGATAATGAAAAGATGGCTAAAATACATCCCCAAACAACAACACCAACAGAAGGGCAGCAAGAGACACCCTTGAGGAGAAACGAAAGTGCTTCTCCAAGCACACCACAAGGAGGAAATTCAAGTGGTTTTTCAAGCACTTTTACACCAAATGAAAGAGGTAAGAAGTTCAGAAATTTAAGTGACATTTATGAACAAGAGGCAACAAATGAAGGTATGAACTCTTTGTTTTCTTTATATTTTCATGTTGATGAACCTGTTCATTTTGAAGAAGCAATTAAGGATAGGAAATGGGTAGAAGCTATGGATGAGGAGATCAATGCCATAGAAAGAAACAAGACATGGATTTAGTTGAAATACCAAAAGGAAAGGAAGTCATTGGAGTTAAATGGGTATACAAGACCAAGAGTAATGCTGAAGGAAAAAATAGAAAGACACAAGGCAAGACTTGTTGTCAAAGGATATGAGCAGCAACATGGGAGAGAATTTGAGGAAACTTTTGCACCGGTTGCTAGAATGGAAACCGTGTGAGCAGTGTTGTCCATAGCAGCACAAAACAAGTGGAAAGTTTACCAAATGGACGTGAAGTCAACATTCCTAAATGTAGTGTTAATGGAAAATGTTTACATTGAACAACCTCTATGCTATGAAAAGAAAGACCAAGAGCACAAAGTGTGCAAATTGAAGAAAGCTCTTTATGGGTTGAAGCAAGCACCAAGAGCGTGGTACAAAAGGATATATTCCTATCTACTGGAAAATGGATTTGAAAAGTGTGAGGGAGAACCCACCCTCTACATCAAAGAAAATGATGGTAAAATACTAATTGTTGTGTTATATGTTGATGATGTTATTTTCACAGGTAAGGATGATTACCTTATTGAAAATTTCAAAAAAGTCATGAAAGAAGAATTTGAAATGAATGACATGAGTTTGCTAAGATACTTTTTAGGAATAGAACTAGAACAAAATGGAAATGCGATTTTTATCTCACAAGCGAAATATGTTAATGAAGTGTTGGAAAGATTTAATATGCAGGAGAGAAAAGCAGCAATCACTCCCACAGTGATGGGATTAAAACTCAGCAAAGAGGACAAAAACAAGGATTTTGATCCTAGTTTGTACAAGAGCATAGTTGTCAGCCTCATGTATTTGACTGCAACTAGGCCGGATATAATGCATGCTGTTAGTTTGATTTCCAGATCCATGGAGAGGCCAAAAGAAGCGCATTGGTAGGCAACAAAAAGGATTTTGAGGTATGTTAAAGGTACTAAAAGGTTTGTTATTTTATATACTACTTCAAAATGTTCATATTTAATTGGATACATTGATAGTGATTGGGCTGGAAGTGTAGACGATCGGAAAAACACATCCGGTTATTTTTTTCACATGGGTTTAGGAGCCATTTCATGGGCTTCTAAAAAACAACCTATTGTAGCATTGTCCACAGTAGAGGCAGAATATGTTGCAGCTACAACAACAGCGTGTCAAGCAATTTGGACGAGAGGGATGTTAAGGAGTTTATTTCAAGAGCAAGCAAAAGGAACTGTAATTTTTTGTGACAATAGCTAAGCTATTGCATTATCCAAGAATTATGTGTTTCATAAGAGAATGAAACACATTGACACAAAGTTTCATTGCATCAGAGAATTGGTAAACAATGGAGAAATTGTTTTAGAACACTGCAGAACTCAGGAGTAGGTTGCAGATATTCTGACCAAACCATTGGGGCAGAAAAGTTTTGAGTTTTTGAGGAAATGTCTCGGTATGACTGATAACCCAGCAGTTGAAATTAAAGGGGGGTGTTGAAATATTACTTTCAACTGCAGCGCTAGTCCTTTGCCGGAATCTGCCATTAAAACAACAACCACAAATATATATATATTAATATATATAATATATATATATTATTATATTTATTTATTATTTTATTTTTTTTTTTAATTTTTTTTCTCTTCTTCTTCTTCTTCTTCTTTCTTCTTTCTTTCTTTCTTTCTTCTTCTTCTTCTTCTCTTTCTTTTTTTTTTTCTTTTCTTTTCTTCTTCTTCTTCTTCTCTTCTTTTTTTTCTTTTTTTTTTTTTTCTTTCTTTTTTTTCTTTTTTTTTTTTTTTTTTTTTTTTTTTTTTTTTTTTTTTTTCAGAGAACCGTCATGGTATTCCCCGGACCGCTTTTACGGAATGGTGGTTATTCTCGGGTGGCAGCGAACACACTCATCGGCCAACACGTAACCTGAGCAGTTCGCCAATACAACCCTTTCCTCGGTGCGTAAAGTTCGGTTAAAGATTTGTGTGGCTTGAAAGCTTGTATGGTTTGACCGTGCACAAAAGTAATTGTGCATTAAAACAACAAATGGGAACTAGATTTTTCCTTACATGGTGCAAATTTGTTTTTTTGTCGGGATCAAGGATAAGAATGTAAATGAGATTTTTAGGAGGAGTACAATCTCCATTCCACCCTATAAAAAAATTCCTTCTACAACACATCAAACATTTAAGAACACAAAAAAATCATGGTAGAGTTGTTAAAAAGTAAACACCAGGTTTTTCTATGCACATGGAGAATGTACCGCACAACATATAGAAATTTCAGAAATTAAATTTATTTGTCCGCCCCTCCATATCTTGTTTAATTTCTAGTCTTGTCATAAAAAATTTAATGAAAGAATGTATGTCTAGTTTATGGGTTTGAGTGGTTTAGTTTTACTTTAGCAGGTGAAGTCGAGAGGTCTGGAGCCAAGAATCGTGGAAGAAATTTAGGTGGGCACTATAAATGAGAGATCCAATGTAATGCACAACAATGCAAAGTAAGAAGTAAAAAATTACACACAGCAGTGTTAACAGTGTTAATTTATACAGTGAGAGACAGAGTGAAAATTTGAACTACCTCTGAAGCAGTCTTGTTGTAATCCTTCTGTCGAAAGAAGACTTTTGTAACAATTTTGTTAATGAACACAAGTCTTTTGTGTGTGTGAAAGTCTGTCCTCCCAAACATTTTTAGTTTCTATGTGTTAAGAAATAGAGCATTATTCTCTGTTCATTTTTGTTTTGTAATTATCAGAAATTCCCAACATGGCCATGGGGAAAACTCACGGCTAAAATAAGGGACCCGGCAAGGAAGGGGGCTAGGCTATGGCTGGGTACTTTTAACATTGCCGAATAGGCTACTCTCACATATGATCGTGCTGCTTTCAACATTCTCGTATCCAGGGCTACCGTTAACCTCCCCCTCGCCTTAGCTTCCAATTCAGAAAAGAGTGGAAATGGTGATAAAGGGAGTCAAGGCGGAAGAATTGCCTGCACTGCTAAGAGTGGTCGGGGAGAAAAATTTCAAAAAATGTTGTTGACGCAGTGCTTGAATCATGTTTTCGATAGCAGAAATAGATTTAGCACTGTTAAAAACGACTAAGACACCTAAAATTTTGAAGTTTAACAACTATAATTTGGATTTACAAAATATCTTTGCCGGATTTTCTCTAAATATGACCGGAATTTCCACAACGTTATGGGCAACTCCTCCACTTGGTTAGACTACAGGGTGATAAAGGGTTGGCCGAAAGTTGAATGTTCAAAATTTTAGATATTTTAGTGTGTTTTCATGGTGCTAAATCTATTTTTATTATTAAAAAATGATTATAATTCAAATGTTCCCATGAAATTTTTTGATTTTTTAATTTTTTTTTAACAGATTTTAGGGAGAATTTGGTGTTCCTTATAAAATTGTAACTTCATTCTCATGATGTGAATATTTTTCACCTGGTTCTAGATAGAATTTCGCCTTTTCTACAAAATTTGTACTTTGTAAGCCAAAGCCATTTTTATTTAGGATAATTGATGTTAGTTTGAATTTATTTATTATAATATAATATATTAATAATATATTATATATATATTTTTACATTAACTAATATATATAATTATGAATTATATACAAATTAATAACAATTAACATATGTGAAGCGTGTATCCTTTTACATTTACATAATATAATTATAAATAATCATGTATTAAGTTATTCAATAAAAATATATGAATTATTTATTTATTTTTTTTTATTTTTTCATAATTTCTGAAATTATTATACAAAATTAAATAAAAATAACATAACATCAATATTTGAATTTATAAAACGAATATTTATATTAAACCATTAATTAAAAAAAAAATGTCACAACATATATCAACAGTGTTAAACTAGCCTAATTAATAAATATGTCGTTGTTCAAGATTATGAATAGAAAAGAGATGTTTTTAGCATGGTTTTTTGGATTTTCTCGTGCTGGAATTAGGTGGAAAATTTTGTGGTGAAATCTTGATTTGTGTTATTTAAACTGGTTTTTTGCATGTATATATGGATTCAACACCATGAAAAACCCTAGAACACTTTGATTGTGCAAAGGTTATTTGTGATTCCAATAATTTCCTGCCAGATTTTAGAGAAATTAGAATAGAGAAATTACACTGAAAAACATACCACAAAAACTTCCAAAAAATTTAAGTGAACTTTTCGTTTTGGGTAAAAAAAAAAAAAATACAATGGGAGAGGCATTTTGTTACGTTGTCGTTCATTGACTAACCTTTTTCATTTTGATTCGGTTATTTCTGTGGCCCAGCTTTTATAGGATCCCCATTTTGGGATTTTTTTTTGTAGGCCCTGTCTTTATAGATCGCCATTTTGGGATATTTTCAAGGCCTAGTTTTTAAAGATTCCCAATTATGGTGGAATTTTTTTCGTTGTGGTTTAAATCATCATTTACTTTTTAATTTTTTTTGGTTTAAAATTAGTTTTTATTGTATCTTTGGATTTAGCAACTCTGAAACAATTAAATTATAGAGATTTTACGACTTAAATTATAGAAATACAATTCAAAGTAAAAATTTCAACAATATTTTACGGAATTTTAAATAAATTAAACCATAAATCGCACTAGAAAAAACTTCCCAAAAAAGCTTAACAAACCTTTTTATAGAAAACTCATGTAATTAATAGGGATGGGTTTATTTTTTATTTCCAATATGATTGCTTAGGAATGTTATTGACGGATATCTCTGCTCTTAAGTGCTTATTATTTTAGATTAGTTTCGCATGTAAAAATAGCATGTGTACAGTTTGTACAACTTTCATTATATCAATCTATACTCTAATGACATGACATGTGTACTATAATATTAACATTATATAAAAAAATTGTCATCATTCAATATTAAATAAATAATTATTAACTTGTTATCGTTCTCTTCAATGTCAATTTATATATATATTATAATATATATATATATTATTAACCTTGATCTACAAAAAATGTTTATTTATATTAAAAAATTAATTAAAAAAGGTTAAACAAATATTCATATAACTCATTTTACAATTTTATTATTGTTTAGAGTATGTATAACACATCATGACATTAAAAGAAAGGCTAGCGATGGGGCAACCTTGTTTTAATATGGCCCGCATTGAAAATAATGGTTGGTATTAAAAGTAAAGTTATCACTGGGAGAAATCTACTAGAAGGAGGTATGTTATGTGTAAAGAAAATGTAAGTCAAAGTGTATTAAGAAAATGTTTATTATTTCTTATTTTTCCATAATTTCAAAAATAATTTTATAATTTTTTGTAAATCTTATTTTTAAGTTTAGATTGATTTAACCAACTTTTATAAGAAATAATTTCTTTATTAAAAAACATTTTATTTTTGGTAATTATCAGTAAATACCATTCACCTTAAATTAAAAGAAAAAAAAAAAAACTAGAACAGTAATAGGGCTAAAGAAATATCCAAAACTTTTTTATTGAGCGCTTTCAAGCAACGGCTCACTGTTTATCTTTCGAGCAAACGGTTGACTATTTATTAGAACATTACTTCGCTTGAGAGGAATTTGTTTCTTTTCCGCATCAGGCAAGGGCACACTAACTGCCTCTGAATCAATCAGTAGCGTGTCACAAATTCCATGTCCAAACTTTGTTAGATGAATCGAGTGAATTTTTCTACTGAATTTTCTCGAAATTACATTATTTTGTCCCTTTTAATTGGACACGATTTTCAAAATATCTTGTCTCCATTTCTCTTCGAGTTTTTCCTTATCGTAGATACTTAAGATAAACATTTTATGCTCCTTAGCCATTGCAAGAGCGCATATGGTAAATTACATGAGATTCAGATCACCTGCATGAAAATTTGGTTAATTACTTGAGGATGGACTATAGGTGCTTTAACATTTTGAAATGTGTGCTGAAACTTTGAAAGGTATAAAACCGAAAAGAAAACAATAAGACATGAGTGTGATTTTGGTATGAGTTCCCCTGAAAGTCTAATTACAAGAGATTCGTATCACCCATGTCATCTTTGTGTCCGCATTGGAGGTTTAATTACAAGAGATTTGTATAACCCGTGTAATCTTTGGGCTGGTCACCTTTGGAGAAACCTTAAAATCGCAAAACCCCATAGGAATTCGTAGTGTTAGATACCTAATTATCTCACCACTTAATTCACCGTGGAGCCTTAGTGTTCACTAACTTTGCAGTCACCGCCTGAACCCACCAAAGTTCGAAGCCCTACTCTCACTTCACCGTGCCGCCTTAGTCTTCAATGCCACCGCAGCGACCTCCTTAACCCGCCAAAGTTTGAAGCCTTACTTAGATTTTGTATAAATATAGATGCTCACTTAGAGTTGGACATCCGAGTCGGAGTTGGACATCCCACTTCTCTTTGAGATTTAATTTTTTAATTGAGCAACCCTAGCTATGTTTTGGTCTTGTATTGCTTTCTTTCAAGTGGTACAAAGCTGAACCTAGGCCTACTCCCTCCTGGGAGGGCCCTGGGTCTACTCCTTCACGGGAGAGCTGAGGGACGAGAGTAGAGAATAATTTAAGTGGTTTCTTTGTCCATCAACTTATTAGAGCTAGAGCTACCATGTTAGGGAAAGAAATGATAAAAGTTGATACTCTCAGCCATATTTCTCATTTGAAGAGAGGTTGCATTGCATGGAGTTTAAGCACCATGCATGAATGAACTTTGTGTTATTTGTTGCGTAAAAGGAGATGTGGAACCAGTGAACTTTGTGTGTCAAAGTCGATGTGCTGTGCATAAATCATCGAGTAAGCACTGTGAAGATTGATTTTGAGACCTGTCTAAGGATATGAGAGTCATCACCGATTCGTTTGCCTAGAAAATTGTTGTGTGTAGCTGATGAAGAAAGCACACAACTCAACAAATCTCCGACTAAGTTTTCCTTTTTTACGTCGTTTTCTTTCAGCCATAATGACGTCTAGACTATGACTCGATGTTTTGTTAGAGTTTCTATTTCCAATAAGAGAGCTCACAATTTGCTCCTGAAGTTTATGGTTTGTTCGGAAGGATTTACCTGGTGAACAGTAAATGCATCCACGTGAGCGTGGATGATTGTTTTTGAGATCCAACTTTGATCATGTCCTCCAAAGGCAACGATTTTTGTTTGGATGCTTGGCGTAGTGAGACCCACGTCGTCTTTTGCCTTACCGTCATTTATCTTGAAGTGATTTTTGATGTATTTATCACTCTATTGATGTTGCAATTCTTGTTGAGAATTAGGAATATCGATAGAAGGAGACGCACAAACATTGCTAGTCATTGTTGTCCATGACGAGAGGGAACACATAATTTATTTGGTCTGGATAGTTTGGCACGACGAAACCCTTATCAATCATTTCTACATCACGAACCAAGAGCGTGAGCCAAGAATATTCGTCCATGTGTGAACAATGTTGGGTTTTTTCTGGGAAAATCCCAAAAAAACAAACATAAATTCATACATAGAGACAATGCTCTGTTTTCACTCCACAGGAATTTTAATCACAGCGGAAAACATAAAAATTCTGACTAGCGAACATAGTTTACACACCAAGGATTTATATTAAAATAGAATGCATTTACATACTATAAACTTCCTCTCTCACAGAGGGATTCACGAATACATTTTTTGCCAAAAACAAAAATTACACAGGAGTTTTTACTCACGCTGCTGTGTGACTCCAAAATGCATATTCAGAACATTGTTTTCGCACTTCTGTGCTTCCCTCTCTTCCCTCTCATTACATTCATTTACCAAAAATTACATTAATATATGACTACCAGAGAGAGGACTTACATTGCCATACTTCCGTAAAATGAAGACAGTAAGAGTTAAATGATTTTACTGATATTTTTCTATGCCCATACTCCCCCATACTCTCGGTCAGGAAAAATTAAAGCTTCATCAAAAAACTTACCAACCACAGTAAATAGCATTTACTGTTTACTGAGATAAACAACGGTAGAAAAACTTTCACTTCACGTCAAATTTATTTCCCAGGCTTTTACTTCATCCATTATCCAATATGCTTTTGGAACTCTATCGGGTCGGGACTTCATCCCATGACACAACAATGTGCACCGATGGTTTCCCCCGATTCCGAAATCCCGATCACACATGGCCCGATACCTCCGAAACATATATTTTAATATATGTATAATAACATTAAAAAAATATAAAACAATCCACTCACGGACCCGAAATAACTTTTAAACAAAATGATGAATACCCATCGGGTCCGGGATATCGGGTCTCAACATATCGCATGAAAAAGGCTCCCACTTGGTTTTCCCGATACCGAAAATACTATGAACCCGATAATTTATCAAAAGGGATTAATTCCATCGTCGGGTCCAACCCATCGGCAATAACAAAACTTTAGCTGCTATTTCGCCGATCTGATATCGGCGATCTCTTATCGCTGGAGTGTTCATCGCTGCTGCACTCCTTTGCCAATGCGCAGTTGGAATTATTTTTTCAACAAACAATGCCTTCAAAAGGGTGAAAGCACTGACTTTAATGATGTACATGTATGTAACATTCCCTGGAACATATTCCCTATGGATTAGTCACCATCCGAGTGGTTAGCGAGGATAAAATTTCATGTGGTGGGGTAAGAATGGAATTGTTTACATGTTTTTAAACCTATGCATTGAGTGGAACCTACAGTGTGAAGCTATATTTAATATGATTGAAATGACATAAATCCATATGTTTGTTTTACTCTTTAAATTCATCCTTTAAATTAAAGTGGGACACATAAAATTTGATACATGAATTTGAGACCTCGGAGAGGAGGGGCTTTGATGTAAATTAAAGAGTTCATGAAAGCATCATTAGTGTGCATAATCTTAAAGAATATGAGGTAAAGTAGAAAGTAACATCTTGAGATGAAATTTATATGAGCTTATATATTTGGGCATTGAACTTTGTATTTGTTGTATCTAACTTAAGGTTATGATAACAAGGCATTGTGTTGTAAGGGGTGCATGATCGATAGTACCCAACACCCTAAAGTTGATTTCTCAGGTGTGTTGTAAGTCTTGTTGAGTAAGACAGGCAGTGTTTGTCCCTCTTAGGAAGAGAGAGGATGTGATATCAAGTTGTGGAATTGACCACAAGATAGATACAAAAGATGTACTTGTATCTATGCTTTATTTGTACTTGTTGAGTCAGGAATGTAGTGTTTATCTCTCTTCAGTAGAAAGAGGATGTGACATCAAGTTGTGGAATTAACCACTAAGTAGATAGGAGGGTGGTAGGTTTACTTGTATCTAAGCTCAATGTGTAATCGAGGAAGTTAAAATGTGAGGTGAAATCATAATTTAAGGGATCAAGTCAGGAAGAGTTTAACATGATTGATGAACCAAGTAGGTGTAAGGATTCCTAGTAAACTAGCGAGCATAGCAGATGGTACACATGTACCTTGGTAGATGGATTTCTTTTTATATTGACATCAATA
This sequence comes from Pinus taeda, assembly GCA_000404065.3. NCBI lineage: Eukaryota > Viridiplantae > Streptophyta > Pinopsida > Pinales > Pinaceae > Pinus > Pinus taeda. The sequence goes on along the minus strand of APFE030495369.1, from coordinate 53,111 downwards.
ATAAATTGTATGTCGGTACAAGAGAGAGAAGAAGAATGCATATCATGAAGAAAGCCAAAAGGGAAGATAATAACAACTAAACACAGTGTTTCTCCAGTTCTACAAATTACAAGATCAATTTATAGACATACTTAGAAAATCCTTAGCAATTTTTTTTGTGAGATAATTATGGGGGAGAATGTTAGATACCTTATTATCTCACCACTGACTTCATCACCACCACGCCACCTCAGTCTTCACCGCCTCCGCAGTCACCGCCTCAACAAACCAAAGTTCAAAGGGCCACTCAAATTTTGTATAAATATAGATGTGTTTTGGGAAGTTTTAGTGTTTACGGATAAACGCTTAAACCTCTATACTAGTAGCTAAGTCTAGAAAAATAGTGGAAATAATTTTCTACTTTTTCTATAACTAATAGATTAAATAAGACAGTAAAGAAACCTACCTGAAGCTCTCTCTTACTCCTTATCTCCTTTAACCAATTATGTCTCTCCTTTACGTACTTAATCTGCTTTAAAAGTACCTGCACACAAACAAAAGACAAAAATGAATCAAAGCATATGATAATGATCTATTGATTAAACATAAAATGGAATCAAGTGTATAATACACATATGAAAGCATACATGAACATTACAAACATATGGAAAAAGCTTTGAACACTTTATTAGTAAAAGGAAGAGTTACAACCGAATTTGCTTGATTTAGTGTCACTCCTGTAATTCAATCCCATCCCCTCCTTATAACAAGCAAGATAGTTTGACATCATTACAATAATTGAAACCAACTCAAGTCTCATAATAACAACATCTCCATATAATTCAATGATTTCCAGCTGCTAATCACTTAGATGAGTGGTCTTTTTATAGGTGAATGAAGGAAGTTATGCCATAAATAGTGATAACTAATGCCCTCCCAAACTTAGGATTTAGTTCCATGGAGGAAGGGATAAAGGGATTGATGTTCCTTAACTCCCTCCCTCATCCAATTTCGAGCCAAAAGGAGTGGATGTCCTTAGGAAACTTTTAGAAGCATCCTATGGATAAGAATATTCTAAACCCAAATGAAGATTTCGCTCAAATTCACTGAGTGCAGGCCAAAGAGGACACAAGTGCGTTGCAATGCACCTTAGTAATGCACCCTGGCAATGTACTGGGCTGCACTACAGTGCACCCTGATAAAGGCCTGCCTACGTTGATATTCTTAGAGGTAGTTTTTGGATGATTTTAGTCATTGAATCTCTTGGGAAGGATGCATTCTTGATGGTTGACTTCATTTAGGGAACAACTGAATTGGGGTTTGATGGGCCCTAATAGTATTGATATGTAAGTCAGGTTTGATGTGCCCAAATGGACTTATAACATTTCCCCCCTAAAGCATGAAGTCGTAAATATGTATGTCGAGTGAAATGCTTTACTATGTGGAGAGGAGGCTTCGAAGTGGAAGGTGACCTGCATCAATTACAATACATATATCATGATAATTTAATTTTTTCTCATGAACTTGTCGAGGGAAGACATACCCATGTGAATAGATGATCTGAAGTTGAACATGGGAAGACATCATATGATTACCAGCCAATGATGTAAGCCGTTAACAGATGCAAGAGGAATCACCAATAATGATGATGACCCTCAAGGTACTACAATACATTTTGCATGGTGTGAATAAATGATTTGATGTTGAACACCATACAAAGTATTTCGGTCAAAGGCTAGTGATTTAAACCTATTGCCGGAAGAGAGAAACCTTCCATTGATGTATGCAAGCCTCAAGGTACTGAAGGGGGTGTTTCTAAGTCAACTTCCTGGATAATGTGTTGATGTCGACAAGAAGCGACTCATCGTAGGAGGGCCTTGATGTATCCCACATCAATGACATGAAATGAGATAAATGAATTTGGAGATGAAAATCAGCTAACGACAGAAGGTTCAAGAATGGCGGTCATGAAAAAGAAGGTTTACAGTATTGCAAATGATGAAGTTTGAATTAAATGACTTCTCTTGGACATGTTAGCAACACTAAAATGAATTGGTAGCATTGACCCAAAACAAAGTAATGGATGGTATGATAGACAAATGGTGTGATAACCATCGAGTCGAATGACCCAACCCACATAGTCACGGCGATGAGGTGAAAGTGTCATGTTCAAGAGTGACCTGCTACCGTAAAGTCTTTTCCCCTTTTTCCAATTTTCCTTAGTCATTGTTGACCAATACCTCTTTATTTTTATCAAGCTTGAGGAGGATAACATATGCTTGTTGTATAATTTCACCCTTCGGGTGAATCCATTGCTATTTGATGCTTTAATGATTCTAGCGAAGGTGATACTCGATCTTGTCTAGATAGACAAGTTTGTCGCTATTTGATGTTTTTAACGAGTTTAATGACAAAGGCAACTCGGTCCTTTTCATGTTTAGAGAGTTTGAAAAGGGACAAAAAGGGAACTCTAAAAGTTCTTTTTGATAGATTTGTGTCTCAGGTCCAAAAAAGCATAAAACAATATGAGAGAGAACCTATTGATCATGTTCAATCAACGTATTCCTTTTTCATAGTTAATCTATCTCAAACCGAAAAAGGGTTAAACTTATACTAAGTAGATATCAATTCCAATCCATTAATGAGCTGGAAATGAAAAGTGCTCAACAATCTTTTTATGTTTAGAGAGTCTAAAAAGAGCTTAAAGAGGACTCCAAGGGGGTTCCTTTTTCGTTTTTTACAAAGCTCGAAAAAGAGATAAAAGTTTTCTTTGTGGTTAAAGATGTTCAATTTACATTTGAGCACATCAAATTCTGCATGTTAGTTGTCAAACCTGTTCAAAACACTATCAAAATAGATTAAAAGTACCTGATTCATGGATAAAATGAATAAAAACGAATGTTTACTCGATTAATGTGCAAGAAATAAACATAAAAACAATTTTTACCATTTCACATTCACCCTTTCATTTTGGTGCTTTGGACTAGTTTTTACATTGAAGTTCACTAGCTAGTTGTGAAAGATTCAGTGGACCATTCCTCATGCGGTTTGGACCAGGTAGGAGCTATCTTTGTTCTGTTTCATTTCATATTATTCATTTTCAGTTTTAGGCAAAATTTTTGAGTTTTTGGGGCCCCTAGGGTTTCAATTTTCCAACCTGGGATCAGTGCACCCTTTCATCATCAAAAGTTGCGTTGTAGTGCACTTACCTAGAAGGCTGTCTATATTGCAGTGCACTGTTCATAAGGCTGGGCTGCGCTGAGCCCAAAACCCAATTTCATTCAGCCATTTTTACCCAAAAAATCTTCTATTTTTTTGCAAGAAATGGATCCTAATTTGCCTTATGGTTGTATTTTCAGGTATTCATCAGATCAGAATGATGATTACATGGGTGGAACGAGAGCACGAATAATAGGATATGATTTCCTTAAATAATCAGGGCACGGTTGAGGCCCTATGGAATTGTGGGTTACTCAAATATTTTTGATTATCTGGTATGAGGCAGAAAATTGAGCTTTTGCAGTTCCTTGTTCGTTCATGGGATCCTATTGATCAAGCATTTCACATTAGAGACAAAGTGATCTCAATTACCACCAATGACATATACTTTCTTACCGGACTGTTGAGGCGGGGTGCCCCCATCTCACTTTCTGGATTTGCCAAAGGGGTTGAATCAGTGAGAGATTACATACGACAGTTCTGCCAGCCAGGTGCACAGCCTAGTAGGGACATAACGATTAACATCATGGATGTTAGTGACTTACCATTAAGGATGATCCTCTTTGCTATTGCCAAATTCACTGGCAAAACGACACTACATTTGGCAAATAGATCATACATGCAGTATGCGTTAGAGTGTTTAGAGCCAAAAGTGGTTAACTGGTGCAAGGCAATACTTTCATCATTGAAATAACAGCTAACCAAGGTGAAAAGCGAAAAGACAAAGAACTTTGGCTATGGGTCAATCCTAATTTCTTTCTCCATGGAGAGAATTCCACTTATGCAGCCACAACTTGTTTCACTGGGAGTATCTGGACCTAGGGATCCAAGGATGTAGAAATCGGTAGATCGTATGGCTAGGCATGCTTGTTAGTCATTGATTACATTTACCCCTGCATTCTTTGAGTTGCTTGATCGACAAGATATGGCCATCGCAGAGTATCCATATTTAGGGATGGACTTCAGTGGAGATCTAGAATTGATGTTACTAGTTGGAGCACAGTGGGGTGCTATAGGTAAATTGTTTGACCAAATTGTTTTTTTATTTTAATGTTTCGACATTTTTTGTGTATTTTTATTATCTCCAAGAATAAACAAAATCAATTTTTTATGTATACAGATGTTTGACCTATTTTACCTGTGGGGCACCAACGAGTGGCAGGTGGGCTAGCACAAATACCTATTGCGAGAGCAGTTCTTTGAGACTTAGATTTAGCCAAAACACTGGTTGAATTACATGACCACATAGATGGTTTGAACCTAGGCATTCCAGATTTTTAGATCGAGGATTTGCCTATGTGACTGTAGAGCCACACCATTGGTGTCCTGAGTCATTGGATGAGACTTTTACGCATGATAGCACAATTTGTGACCTGTTATCATGAGCACCACTAGTCTACTTAAATGTTTTTTGCATACATTTTGAGTTTTTGGATCAGATGACCAATTTTTGTCTTGGACACAAATTGTTTGTAAAATTTTTTAAAACAACTATCTATTTTACTTTGAGAGTTTTATTATCGTTATGTGATGCAATCCTATTCAACTGATGATGTTAATTGAAAATATTTACTTTATATATGTCACAAGTGTTTATTTAACACATAATTCGCTAGAGAATCAGTTAATGTGTTTAGATTTATGGAAATATATTGATATTAAATAAACTCAAAATACCTTTCCAAAATACGAACTCTAAGGAACATGCGATGAATTTCTGGGTTTCAGATGGTATAAATGCCAGTAAGTTGTAGTACAATGAGTTGTGAGACCAGCCTAATGATGATTCGGCATATGCCAAGTGAAATGGCATCAGAGAGAAGTTCAATCAACGCACTATACTTAGCGATATTGTTCGTCGATCAACCAATAAAAATCCCTCAGAAACTCACTAACTCATCGCTTGGAGTAAAAATGGCCCATGCTGCAGGGGATAGGTTCTACCTACTATGACTAGCCTCATTGGCATAACCAACAAATGGTTCCGAAAAGTTCAACATCTGCAACAAATGCCAAGTGGATTACTTAACCAAATGAAAACTATAAAATAAAAACACACACACATGCAATCAAAGCATATATACAGTGAGTTTTATTACACTTAACTAAACATAGTAACATTTAAGGTACAACCCGTTTCGAGGCTGCGACAATGGAATCCCATCATAGTCTACTAATTCGTAGGCACCTTTCGTCAAAACACGCTTAACAATATAAGGACCCATCCTTAGCAGTTCAAAATTTTCCTGCTCCAAGTTTATCAGACTCCTGATCATAAAGCAAGACTAGGTCACCTTTTGAGAAGACACGAGGCTTGACTTTTTTATCATATTGTGCCCTAATACATTTCTTATGCACTTCATTAGCCCATGCGACATCATGACATGTTTCATCAAGATGGATCAACTCCAAGAAACTCGCTTCTTCTTTAGAAGTGTCAGGTAGTAGGTCAATCGTGATTTTGAGAGATGAGATTTCACATTGAATTAGTAAGACTGCTTCCAAACCATACACCAACTGAAAGGGTGTGAATCTAGTCGCATTTCTCACCGAGGTCTGATATGCCCATAGAGTCGAGTATAGGATTAAATTCCAATTTCTTTTATGAACTCCAATCATTCTTCGCAACATGTGCTTAAGAACTTTGTTGATGGCCTCAACTTGTCCATTAGCTTGCAGGTAGTGTGGAGTAGAACTATCATGTGACAGTCCTAGTTTGGCGGTCAACTCAACCATTATGTGATTACGAAAATGCGATCCATGATCTATAACTATGGCTTGTGGTACACCAAACTTGGCAACGACATGGTTGAAGAAAAAATAAAGCATCCATTTTGCGACTATTGTTCAACGTTGGCATCACCTCGACCCATTTGGTAAAATAGTCAGCGACGACTATAATATACATGTCATAAAGTCAATGCCCCATTTGGTGAATGGCCCAACAGCAACGATTGGATGCAAAGATGCAGTTGGTAATCTAGTTTTTCAGTCATATATTTGGCACGCATGAGAACTTCTAATAGCAATAATGAAATCTTTGAATATGGTTGGCTAGAAGTAATTAGCATGGAGAATTCTCTGTGTGATGGCATACCCATATAAGTGTCCTCAGGAAATTAAGGAAGGTATTAAAGACTCATGTGCTGGTGTGCGTGTCTATGTTATCTTAGGCAACGGATCGATAAGATTGCAAAATACATAGACACCTGAAACAGTAAGAGATCATAGTAAGCAAAACACAAACACAACAAAATTTAATAAGGAGTTCACCTAATCCTCCTAGGCTACGTCTCCTGGTCTAGCCTGTAGTCATGGCCTTTTTATTATGTCTTTAGAATAGAGTCTGATGATAAGGAGCTTAATCCGAGTCTCACTTGACAGAGGGTAATTAGTAGGATGGCACTTGGAATTCCCAAGTCCTTAGAGGTCACAGACTCTGCTTACCGAATTTGGACCTCAATTGGTCTTTGTCTACTCGATGCTGCCCTTACTCTAATGGCCAGCTCTGCTTCTCTGTTCTCTGCAATTTTGTCTCTCTTTCTATGTTTCTCGGCCTTCAGCTTCTTCACTGCTTCTTCACTTCACTATCTTTGTCAGCTTCGTGGCTTTAAAGCCAGTTCGTTCCTCCGACTATTCATTTCTGCTCCCCTTCTCTCTGGATCACTTGCCTCTGTCCGCTAGGACTCCTCTACCATGTGTCATCATTGTTGTGTAACATTTCACAGAGTGGTGGCCACCTATCTCTTTGCGAACTGAGTGTCAGTTCTTCCTGAATGGTCGTTTTTTTCCATTATTTCCTAGATGCTTGTGAAACGGTTTTGAGCGCGGGACCCGCCTTGTCTGTTTTAGCACTTCCCCATGGTATTCTGGTTTCCCTTGTGACTGAGCACTTGGGTCTTTTCCTTTTCGAGAGGTTTTTCCCAGCGATACACTAATGGCATTTCCTCTTGGAGGGGATTTACGCTAATCGCATATCAGAAACAACCTCCGTTTCTGGATCTTAGCTTCCCAATTGCCATTTTTGCGCCATGCCCGATTTCCGTGGGCCAACGGTCAGTGCGCTTTGACCGAAGGTCCTTGTTGTTCCATGCTAGCTCCAAATTACCATTATTCAGAGGTTATTTCTGATAGCTATAAGATTTTTTGAAGTTTGTCATTCATTCTTAACAATCATGGAATAGTTTGAGGATCCCATTCAGATCACAACCTTCCCACTGAAAAAGCTCTTGGACCACCAAAAGTTAGTTTTCAAGCATCAACTAAGTGAGGATACAACTTTCTCACTTGTCCAATCTCTATCCATTTTGCACTGCTTGGCTTTGAATCCCTGAGCCCAATTCTCAGGTGCTCGACATCTCCCATTCGTGTCATTCCCACCTTCCTATCTAGAACTGTGTCTTCCTGCAATTCATTAAGATATTCTGGTCTTTAGGATCTTCAATTAATGAAGGTTCAAATGGTCTCAAGTTGTCTGCATTGACGACTGAGTAGATGTGCATATAACGTAGAAAATCAAGGTGAAAAGCATTCTCACCAATTTTCTCAAGGATCCTGAAAGGTACATACCTTATTGGTTTTAGCTTTTTACCTTTACCTTGCATCCTGTCTTTGCTGATATACAACCAGACTTGATCACCAACTTGGAAACTATGCTCCATCTGATTCTTGTCATGACTTGCCTTGTATTTGGCCTGGCCCTTTTCCAGTTGTTCCTGTACTACCTGATGGATCTCTTGGATTTGTTCAATGAACCTAGTTGCCTTGTCCACATCGTTGTGTCCCCTAACTGCTATGTCCTTAACAAAGACAAAATCCAAGAGAGACCTTGGTGTGAAACCAAAACAGGTCTCAAAAGGATATCTCTGTGTGGAAGAATATTTGGCTGAGTTGTAAGCATGTTGCACATAACACAAATGTTCAACCCAAAGCTTGGGATGATTGCTACAATATCCCCTGAGCAACTGCATCACCGTCCTGTTGACTACTTTTGTCTGGCCATTGGTTTGTGGATGGAAAACTATGCTTTTCTTCAGTTTGGTGTCCATCAGTTCCCACAGACCTGACCAAAACTTCCGCATAAATAGGGTGTCTCGATCATATATAGTGGAAGTGGGTAATCCAAAATGAACCCATACATGCTGAAAGAATAAGTTTGCAGTTTGCTCAATTATAATCTGTTTATTACAAGGTATCAAAATACACATTTTGTTGAACCTATCCACAACAACACACAGATAATCGTGAACTTTCCTAGATTTAGGCAGTCCTCCAACAAAATCCATGGAAACACTTTCCCAAGGATGAGAAGGAACTGACAATGGAGTGTACAAGCCTAGTTTTCTATTGTTGGGCTTGCTTTTAGCACACATAGTACACCCTCCTACATATCTAGAAACTGTCTCATTCATTTTTGGCCAATAACAAAATCTTCGTAGTTGTGCAATTGTTTTACTTACTCCAAAGTGACCTGATATTAGAGAAGTGTGTGCTTCTCGTATTATCTTTACTCTCTCAGTTTGTGGAATGCATAGCTTCCCACAATGGTATAGAAATTGATCATTAATGTGATAATCTAATTCTTCTCCTCATTTGCCTTGAGTTAAAGTTTCATATACATCTTTAAAGTCCATATCTAGAGGATATTGTTCAATGTAGCTCTCATGTAATATAGAATTATGCTTAATTATAGTAGATGCATTTATAACGGGTCTAGATAACATATCTGCAATTTTATTATATATGCCCTTTTTATATCTGATTACTAAATGAAACTGTTGTAGGAAACCCATCCACTTGTAGTCCCTTGATTGCTGCAACTTAGCTTGGGAGTGTAGATATTGAAGTGGTTGATGATCAATATGCATAATTGTTTCTTTGCCCATTAAGTAATGTTTCCACTTTTTGACACTCTGTACTAATGCATAAAATTCTTTATCATATGTGGGATAGTTAACTACTGCAGAATTAAATGTCTCAGAATGATAACCTATGGGTTTACCGTGCTGTATCAACATTGTTCCCATGGCATAGTCAATGGCATTTGTTTGGATCTCAAATGGTCTTTGAAGATCAGGTAGTGCTAGTATTGGTGTTGTACTAATCTTTTCTTTCAAGGTGTCAAAGGCTTTCTCTTGTTTGCCTCCCCACTGAAACACCTTGTTCAATCTTGTTAAAGCATGCAAGGGAGATGCAATTAAGGAAAGTTAGAAATGAACTTTCTCCAATATTGTGCTGCTCTTAAGAAGCTCCTAACTTCTGTAGCAGATTTAGGTTTAGGCCAATTTACAATGACTACCACCTTAGAGGGATTTATCTTCAATTCACCACCCCCTACTATATGTCCCAAATAATTAAAATATGTTTTTCCAAATTCATATTTTGAGAGTTTAAAATAAAGTTTTTCTCTGTTCAAAACATCTAGTGTCTGCTTAACATGCTTTAAATGTTCTTCCCATGTTTTTCTAAATATAAGAATGTCATCCAGATATACAATAACAAAATCATCAGGAAAATTTCTGAGTTCATGATTCATTATTCTCATGAAAGTAGTAGGAGCATTAGTTAAGCCAAAAGGCATAACTAGCCACTGATACAATCCCTGCTTTGTTTTGAAAGAAGTATACCATGCATCTTGTTCTGCAACTCTGACCTGATGGTATCCACTATGCAAGTCTAACTTGGAAAAATAAACAACTTCTTTCAATTGATCTAATATATCATCTATGCAATGAAGGGGATAACAATTTTTTATTGTTATCTTATTCAGTGCTCGATAATCAATGCACATTCTCCACAAGCCATGTTTCTTTCTCACCAAAACTATTGGAGATCCACATGGTGATGTGCTAGGTCTGATGAACCCCTTTTTGAACAACTCCTGCACCTGCTTCTTGATTTCTGGATTCTCTAAAGCAGACAACCTGTACATTCCAATGTTAGGAAATGGAGCATCTTGTTGCAAATTAATATCATGCACTTTTTCCTTTTTGAGTGGCAGACCTTTAGGTTCTTGAAACCAGATATCATACTTTAAAACAAATTTTTCCAAATCAGCTTGCTGTTTAGCATCACAACCCTCAAATACATTGGTTTTATGAGGTTTCTTTTTCCTTTATAACCATTAGTAAAAATTGTTTGCATGAATTTACAATTCGTTTCATCTGCCCTAAGTTTATGAGAGTATAATTATTCTTGAGCTTATGAGCTCTTACAAAGTATTCTATTCCATATTTAACGAGTAGATGCTCGTTCTCAGATCTATAGAAAATAGCATTTCTATCATACAAGTAAGGACTTCCTAAAACAGCCCACGGGGCTTTGGATTGACAGTGAATGGGTGCATTGTTAAGGCACTCCTTGTGATAGGTCATCGGTTCAAATCCCCCGTGGGTACTTAGGTTAGTCTTAACTAGAAAAAAAAAAAAAGGACTTCCTAAAACAATTCCACATATATCTAGAGGAACTATATCTAACTCAACCTCATCTACAAATGCTGACCCAAAATAAAACTTAAGTTTGCATTGTCTAGCCACTTGTGGTTGTGCCTTATCACTTAACCAACCTAATGGCTATGGTTTCTTGTGAGGAGTAGTCAATAATCCCAACTTCTTTACAATTTCTTCAGAAATTAAATTTACTTGTGAGCCACTATCAAACAAAGTATCAATCTTTTGATGCTTGGAAATAACTCGAATATGTTAAAGCTCATGTCTTTTTTTCTCATTTTCTTCATCGTTAATAGATTGTGCAGAATTACTAGTAGATGCTTCAGAATTCTTAGCTTTTATACCTATGGCTGCAATGGTTGTTTCATCTCCTGAGTCTGACCCCAAACCTTTCTGAATAGCTGCAACAATCTTCTTCTTCTTGCCCTCAAACTTCTTAGGTCTCAGCTCCAGATGCAGAATCCAATAGTGCTCATAGTCATGCCCATCCTTCTTACAATGAGTGCATGAAGACTTGTTTTTCTGTGCAGTGTTGGCATTACTCTCTTTCCATTTCTGTTTTCTTTTCTCCTTATTCTTGCTTGCAATGGGCTTGGATGATCCTCCAACTTCTGGGTTCCCATTCTTTCCTCTAGCTTCTAGATGTGTAGCTTGAATAGATACCACATCTATACTAGTGGGATTAAACATGAGGATAGTGTGCCTCATGTAGCTATGTAGACCACCGATGTACTTCAACAGGGTCTTAGGCATGTGTAATGATATTCCTAGAATCAAAGATCTCTTCCTAAATTCTTGGTTGTAACTTTGTACACTTTTTGCTTTCAATTGGCGAAGAGTTTGCCAGCTCATCATGGCTTGCTACATGTAGGTCAGTAGATAGAACTGATTTTTGATTGCAGAAACAAATTCACTCCAAACAGAAAGAGTGTTACCATGTCTCTTCATGTCATCTTGGGTCCTGCCTTCCCACCAAACCAAGGTAGTGTCTCTAAGGCGTAGGTTGGCTAGATGAATCTTTCTCTTGTCTGAGTCGATACTCTGCACTCTGCCATAAACATCAATTTGTCTGATCCAATTGTCTAGCTTTTCTGCATTCAACTCTCCATCATATATTCGTAAATCAAATTTAAAATCTAGTTTAATCAAAGATCTATCCTTTCTATGTTCAGGTCTATTAGGAGGTGTGAGAAAGTTTTCTTCTTTCCTTTGCCTTTTGAGTGGTAATAGAGGAGAGACTCTTCTTCTCCTTTATCTTGTTTGGAGCCTGATGAATCTTCATCTTTATGTTTTCTAAAGTCCTTATACATTTCCTCTACCATGGATCTCATGGCTAGGAAACTATCTATAAATTGAGGGTGTGGGTCCATGGAACCTTCCTTCAACATTTTCTTCTGAGGATAGACTCTTCCAACTTCAGGATTAGTTTCGACCAACTATCCTCCCCCTAATTTGAGCTTTGATCTAGTTAGCATTCAACAGCTAAACCCAACACAAGATTGTCTAACCTTCACAACCTATCGCTCCGATATCACTTGATCTAAAATCACCCCTAGGTGACCTCAGGAAATTAATGAAGGTATTACAGATTCATGTGTTTGTGTGTGCGTTTATGTTATCTTAGGCAACGGATCGATAAGACTACAAAACACACAGACACCTAAAATAGTAAGAGATCACAGTAAGCAAAACACAAACACAACAAAATTTAATAAGGAGTTCATCCAATCCTCCTGCGCTACATCTCCTAGTCCAGCCTTTAGTGGAGGCCTTTTTATTATGTCTTTAAAATAGAGTTTGATGATAAGGAGTTCAATCTGAGTCTCACTTGACAGAGGGTGATCAGTAGGATGACACTTGGAATTCCCAAGTCTTTAGAGTTCACATACTCCCCTTACCAAATTTCGACCTCAATTGGTCTTTGTCTACTCGATGTTTCCCTTACTATGATGGTCAGCTCGACTTCTTTGTTCTCTACAATTTTGCCTCTCTTTCTATGTCTCTCAGCCTTCAGCTTCTTCACTGCTTCCCTGCTTCACTGTCTCTATCAGCTTCATGGCTTTAACGCCAGTTCGTTCCTCTGACTATTCGTTTCTGCTTCCCGACTATCTGGATCTCCAACCTCTGTCCACTGGCACTCCTCTTCCCTACATCATCATCGTTGTGTAACACTTTTCAGAGAGGTGGCCACCTGTCTCTTTGCGAACTGAGTGTTAGTTCTTCCTGAATGGTCGTTTTTTCCGTTATTTCCTAGATGCCTATGAAACGGATCCTTCTTTCGACTCATCAGTCAAATCGGACTTCAAATCTTATGCACCGTAGTTTATTTCTCCCTCAAGTCTAGTCGTCCATCGGGTTGAACCTCCACCATTGATCTGGAGCCTCCAGATCCCACGGTCTTCACTTATATCGTACAGTTGAGTTGTTCGACCGTTACCTCACAATGTAAGTGGTTTTTCTCTCTCATCTGCCATACACATGTCACACGGTGTGTGGAATCACTTGGTCCTCAGCCAAACCCACTTACCGCTCGAAATTCCTTTGATATTCTTCTCGTTTTGAGCATGAGACTCACCTTGTCAGTTTTAGCACATCCCCATGGTTTTCCGGTTTCCCTTGTGACTGAGCGCTCGGGGCTTTTCCTCTTCGAGGGGTTTTTCCCAGCGATACGTGATTAGCACCTTGACCGAAACAGAAACACACTTCATTTCTGGATCTAAGCTTCCCAATTGCCATTTTTTTGCCATTCATGATCTCCATGGGCCAACAGTCAGTGCGCTTTGACCGAATGTCCTCGTTGTTCCGTGCTGGCTGCAAATTACCATTATTCAGAGGTTACTTCTGATAGCTATAAGATTTTTTGAAGTCTGTCATTCATTCTTAACAATCATGGAATTGTTTTAGGATCCAATTTGGATCATTTCCATAATATTTGTTTCTTGTTGACACCAAAAATTTGTTTTGTGGCTTTGTGATGGATAACATGAGTACTTGCGATGTGGACACATGGTCTATTGCAACCAAATGTGTCTCCAGAGTTGGAAAGGGATCAGTCAGCACTGCTAATGTGTTTGAAGTCTTTAAAAGTTTAGATACCTCACAGTGATGTGGGCAATCTCTTGTAAAATTCTTGTCATTACATACTAGACATGGATAATGAGGTCTCCTTGCCAAAGTAGAGGAATCAGATGATTTCTCTGGAGGGGAATTTTCTTGTTTCTTTTTGCTTTTCCCCTTTTTCTCGCTCCCTGGTTTCTTTCGATTTTTTACCTTGTCAGATGACACGAAATTAATCTCAGAGGCAAGAGTATTTTCTGATGCATTGGTAGTTTGATTGGAAATAGCAAGAGTTTGACCAGGTGGTCTTCCTGTTGTTTGTGTGCTTGAAGAACCGATCACATCGTCGTTGGCATGAGAGTCCTTGATTGTGGAGGAGGAGGAACAGTGAAAGATGGTTGAGGTGCATTGGGAATTTTATCATAAAGCATGTCAGATTTTGTGTAAATCAAATCGAAGTATTGAGCATGAGCAATAAATTTCTCTTCTGTGACAACTCCACCTTTTGCCACATCCTCGGTGATTGATTGAAACAAGGATTTTATGAACCACTCAGCTAAAAGTTGATCAGGAAAATATGTCTTAACCATTCAATGACGACGCCACCACTCATGAATATGATCTTATATATGGGTAGCAATAGTCTGTTTAAAGTTGGTTAGGAGTTCCATTCCAATCTTGTTCTGATAGGTAACTAGAAATGGGTCAAAAAATTAGTGGCTAAAGTGGTGAAATTTTCGAAAGAAACTCTAGGTAATTCAATGTACCATTTAGCAGCTAGACCAATAAGTGTTCTTTGGGAAAGATGAAGTCTGACCAAATCATCATTTAAGGAGTTTGATGAACACCAGAAATGAAAGGCCATAACATGATATGATAGGCCTTCTCCAAGATTTCCGTTAAATTTCAGAATGTCAGAAGGTAACTTATGCAGAATTATTGGCCACCAAGTTGCATATAAGATTGGATCATTAGTGAGCCGATTTAATTCTAGTAATTCTAAAGTTTCTACAAATGGAAACTTTCGATTCAAGTCAGGTTGAGCATACCAAGGATATGATGGAATTTCTTGAGAAATAGGTCTTTTCATACCGACATAGGGCATCTCTGTTTGGTAACCTTGATATGGTTATTGAAAAAAACCGGTATAAGGTGGTTGTTGATAACCAGGTTGAATGTGTGGTTGTCCATAACCTGCAAAGCCTTATTGACCAGGACCTTGGTAAGCTTGAGATTGACCAAAACCAGGTTGTGCCTATGGAACAAGTCCAAACTGGGGTTGGAATTACTGGAATTGGGGTTTCTGGAATCGAGGTTGTGATGGTTTCTAATTCAACTGTTGTTGTTGGTACAACTATTGTTGATTTAACGGTTGTTGCTATCAAGCAATGAAAGGTTTGCCAGGTTGTGAATAAACTATACCAGTGTAAGCCTGGGTCAATCCAGATAAGGGTATACTAACCTGAGGTTGTTGCTAAACTCCAGAAACAAGTGGTTGTTGTACACAAACTTGAGGAAATTGAACCTCTTGAATTGGAACTTGTGATTCCAATGTAGAAGGATCAGTTTGTACTGGTTGAGATACAACAGTTTGAACCTGTGAGTGTGGTACAGTAGTAACAACAGGTGTAGTAGGAATAGGTGACACAGTTTGCTTTGGTTGTGTTGGATACACAAGCTTTGGTTGAACTGACCTTGTTGGTTGCCATTGACAAACTCTAATACTAGATTGACCTGAATACTATGGGATATTACCATATGGTAGTCCCTCGGAATAAGGATGATACAGTAAATACGCATATTTCTCTCCATATGGTGGAAATCCAGTATTCAATGGATACATAGGTCTTTGTTGAATAGATTGCCCATCTTGATACTGATATGTAGGATCAAACTGTTGAGTTCCCATTAGAGAAGAATCATTGTCTATAGCAATTAAACTTGGTGGAAAAACTTCACAGTCGGGTCCGTAAATATTTCTAGTGTTGATGAAGTTGAAGTTTCAATAGTTACTGATGTCTGAGGGGTAATCAGTTGATCATATTATGTTTAATTAACAACTTCCGAACGTTCAAATTCAAAGTCCAGATGTTTGGGTAAATGGAAAACAGTTTTAGAAAGAGATTCTTGAACAACTTCAGGTTCAAATATAACTTTTGTTTGAACTGGGATATGTTCTAGATTAACTTCTGGTTGAATTGATTCAAGTTCAGAAGTACTTTCTTGTTGAATAATTTCATGTTGAGGATCAACTTGTTTTTGAACAGCTTCGGTTATTGTTTCACTAGGATCAGTGCTAATGTCCTCAGGTAATTGTGAAACTTCTTCAGGAATAGATGTACTAGAAATAGTTGGACTAACTGGAGTCTATGTACTTATCGAAATAGATGATTCAGGTAACTCAGATGAAGAACAAGGAGTTCTTGATGTACTAGACTCAGTTAACTGAGACTGCTTTTCCCAAATTGGTGTCATTTCGGGAGGAAAAGGCGGTTTACTCATTGTTCTCTGTGAACGATGGGGTATGGGATAATGTTCCTCCACTTTTGTTGACTAATTTTTATTATCAAAAATAAATAAAAAAAGGGGTATACTAGGCAGAAGGTTTACCAAGCAACTGTGAACTGCAGAATACCTCCTGGTGAACCAAGAAGTACGGGCAACCAATCTCCTTGAATGCTTTGTTTGGTGTATCATAATTTACAAGGCAGTCGACTTACTTACTTAAGGATGGATAACAACCTAGAGTTGTCCTCCCATATATACCCAAAGGTACGTGGAGGCCCAGTCCATATAAGCGCTATCTAATGCAAAACCACATAGTAAGAGCATTCCCATATACTTTACATATTGTAACACCACCCTGTATACTCAAAGGTGCATAGACGAGCTATGATATACTCATGTACATGGAATGAGGTATCACACTCGGGATGTATTGCAGATAAGTTAGCAACAGTTGCTTTGTTTTACGACGTTGTAGCTCGTCTCTAGCCTGGAACCACTAAATGTTCTCGTTAATGACAATGCTCCATTAGGTAAGTTGATGTTTATTTTAAGTTGACCTTGCTTAGGAATTT
This sequence comes from Pinus taeda, assembly GCA_000404065.3. Lineage (NCBI taxonomy): Eukaryota > Viridiplantae > Streptophyta > Pinopsida > Pinales > Pinaceae > Pinus > Pinus taeda. The sequence continues at coordinate 36,328 of APFE030495369.1, read as the reverse complement.
GCTTTTCAAGTTGACCACGTGATGTATTGTGAAATTCCTACGAATGCAACTATCATGATAAATATTTTTTCCATTCAATTTAATGATGAAAATCCTAGCTACATAGGGATAGAGCAATCAGATTTCTTTTGATCAAAGAGAAAAGAACACAATCTAAATGAAAATTCCCTACACTATTTTTCTCAGCACCCACAAAAATTTTCAATGCAACATGCATGTATCTTTTTTTATTTCCATTAATGTGAATGAACAAAAAGAAAAACTAAAGCACAATCGATCAATAAACTCTTTTCAAAAAAATGATGATTTTTCGACAATTTCTTTTCAAGGAAAGGAAGACTTTATGACACTTTCGTTTTCAAAGAAATGAGGAATTATGACACTTTCAACGAAAAGACTAATCATATGCACGCATTAATCAATTGGTCTTTCATGAATGAGGACTTTATGACAATTCAACTTTCGAAGTAAAAGACAATTTTGCAACACTTTCTTTCGACAAAGATCAATCAACCAAAAACTAACTTTCGACTATAGATTGAAAATGACAAAGTAAATACATAAGAAACATTTATCAATCCTAGTCTAAGTAGGGCTGAATAAGGAGATGAAAAACTATTTTCAGAGACGAGACATCATTTGAGATTCAACAAATCATCAAACGGGAGAAAATTGGCAAAAACTTCAGCTCCTAGATGGGAAACTAACCCTCAAGGGATCAGAGCAGGCTGCAGTGAGAGACAATGCATTTCAGTGCACTGGCACTATGTGGGAAGTGCATTGCATCACATTATGTCCTTCATTGGTCTACGCTAGTGATAATAAGCCATTTTTGAAGGCAATTTGACACAGTTTGACTCAATTTTCAATGAAATAAGACTGAAATTCAATCAACGACCATAAGTACAGTATGTAAAAATGTATTAAGAGGATGATAAACTACTAAGATGGACAAATCACTCCCCAGCAAAGTCACCAATTTGTTCTAGGAAGTTTTAGTGTCTACGGATAAATGCTTAAACCCCTAGACTAGTAGCTAAGTCTAGAACAACAATGCAAAGCATTCTCTACTTTTTCTCTAACCAATAGATTAAATAAGGTAGTAAAGAAGCCTACCTGAAACTTTCGCTTACTCCTTATCTCCCATGACCGATTCTATCACTCCTTTCCATACTTAATCTTCTTGAAAAGTACCTACACATAGACAAAATACAAAAATCAATCAAAGCATATGATAATGATCTACTGATTAAACATAAAATGGAATCAAGTGCATAATACACATATGAAAGCATCCATGAACAATACAAACATATGGAAAAAGATTTGAACACTTTATTAGTAAAAGGAAGAGTTACAACCCAATTTTCTTGATTCAGTGTCACTCCTCCAGTTCAATCCCATCCTCTCCTCATAACAAGCAAGACAGTTTGACATCATTACAATACTTGAAACCAACTCAAGTCTCATACTAACAACATCTCCCTATAATTCAATGATTTCCAGCCCCTGATCACTTAGATGAGTGATCTTTTTATAGGTGAATGAAGGAAGTTATGCCATAAATGGTGATAATGAATGCCCTTCCAAACTTAGGATTTAGTTCCATGGAGGAAGGGATAAAGGGCTTGATGTTCCTTAACTCCCTGCCTCATCCAATTTCGAGCCGAAGGGAGTGGATATCCTTAGGAAACTTCTAGAGGCATCCTATGGATAAGAATATTCCAAACCCCAATGTAGATTTGGCTCAAATTCACCCAACACAGTCCAAAGAGAGCTCAAGTGTGCTGCAATGCAACCTGGCAGCGTAGTGGGCTGCACTATAGTGCACGATGATAAAGGCCTACCTGCACTTATATTCTTAGAGGCAATTTTTGGATGATTTCAGTCATGGAATCTCTTGGGAAGGAGGAATTCTTGATGGTTGACTTCATTTAGGGCATGTAACAATTGAATTAGGGTTTGATGGGCCCTAATAGTACTGATACATAAGTCGGGGTTGATGTGCCCAAATGGACCTGTAACAAGATGCTCAACCAAAGTTGGACATCCCACTCTCTAGCCCAGCTTGTTAAATAGTGTGTGCAGAGACTCCAACGGCTAAATTTCCAATGGCTAATTTTCCAACGGCCAATTTTGACCTAATGCCTCGAGTCAAACCAAAATTATTCTTGATAAATTTAATTATTGTTTTACTAGGGAATTAGTTAAATTAGGTACATTATATAATAAATTAAATAATATCATAGGTATATCCTATATTTATTTAGTAATAATTTAATTTATTATTTGTCATTTAAAGTCTCTGCACACACTATTTAACAAGCTGGGCTGGATTGGTTCTTCAACTTGTCCTAACGATGAACCACACTGGTTGGTTCAAAACGCGTCGACAAAATAATATTCATGTGATTTCACCGAAAATTCTCTAAACAATGTTATGGATCACATAAGTCTAAATTCCTTAATCCCACTCTCTATTTGAGAATTATTTTTTTAATTGAGCAGTCATAGTTTTGTTTTGGTCTTGTATTGTTTTCTTTCAGGCAGTACCCCATGTGGCCATTCTCTTTGATTCGTGAAGTTTTTCTAGTGGAACCTCCATCAATCAATTGATTCTTTTTATAATAGTATCATACTATGATACAATGATAGTTTGGAAAAACATTAAAGAGTCCCTTGACCTTTTTTAGATATGATGCATTTTATGTTGCATCTATTGCTACTAAACATGATGAAATTGAACTGCTAATAATGAATTCTTAATAATAAAAAACTATATTATTAACTGCAAACTACAAACCATATTTGTGAACAGTGAACCAAAAACTATAAAAAGAAAACAAACTATAGATTGAAACAATAGCATAAGCCCTACATTTACCCCTGCCTGTGGCATTTCTTTCTCCACTTCTGGTACTGAGCGTGGTGCCTCTACCTTTATCTCTGTTCTTAGGGATGGTGGTGGTTCTTTTTCTAGTGAGACTTGATCAATAGGTCATATTTCAGGGTCTCAATCTCTATTAAAATTGGAATGGAATGCCCCTGTATTCGCTGCTTGATCATTCACTAGTTCTAGATCATTTGGGAAAACAAATGGAATAACGAGAAATGACAAAAACTAGTGTGTGTTGAAGCCTCGAAAATCAGGTCTACAACAAGCGGGATACCCACCAGGTCCGGACCTTGAAAACAACTTTTCTGTTTGGGACGGTGGGTCCGACTGGGGATAGTGGGACCAGTTTCCCAATTTGTGTGTGTTGGTAAGAATTGATATTTCCTTTTTCTAAAGACCTCTAAGTAAAATGGTTTTGATCTAAGTCTAATTTAAAACAATGCAATTGTATTCTAATGAACATAAATATTTAATTCTGAAACTAACCCGGAATTCAAATTTTTACTTACGCGATCTAAAATAATTTCTAACAGCAATTGGTAATAAAGATCATTCAATTGCTACAAGAAAAGAATTCGATAAAAATGAATTTTTTCGCATAATAAATTAGCTGAAACAATTGTGAGAAACATATTGCATGATAAGTCATTCATATATTAAGCAAAAACAGAATAGTCATCACCGTACAAAAGTGCCAAATGATAACTCAAACATTCAAGCTTTCATATATAAATAATTGATCATAAAATATTACTTTGACACATAAGTAGAAATCATTAAAAGATAAAAATACCATTGATAACAAGTCCTACTCATGAGCTTCAATGATATAGATCTATCTCTTCCTAATTCAACATCTACTAAGAGTACAAAAGTGCATTTCAATAGTAGACATTAAACACATATATCAATAAATATCGTTCCATTCATTCATCAAAACCTCCCCTGAGGGTGTAGAAGTGCATGTTCTAAGGAAATGTTTTTGACAAATTTCAAGACCCTTTTCTAAATGCATGAGAGGGGTTAAAATACTACTTCCTAAATACTAAAAATAGTTTATTACAAAAATATAGGAGGAGGTTTAAATGACCGTCCTCATCTAAGGCAAAAATAAATCAAAACTAAAACTAAAACTGAATCTGGAATTAACTATCTATGTATCTGTTCTCTAAGATCACAAGCATTCAAAATTGGCTTGAGGAGCGTCAGTTGACTGACCTCCGATTTTAGTTTCCCTGCGAAAACAGAATCGGCAAGTATTGGCACTATTTTCTTGGCAAAGTTTGTAAGGCATTTGAGAGTCATGCATTGACTGTGCCGTTTAACCAAGTACTACCAGTAAGTATCCCAATTCAACTTGGTTAACTTCTTAATGGACTCTGCCCTTTCCTCAGCTTTTTGTCTCCAGCATGTCTGCAGTTGCTGTGCCTTTGGGAGAAATCCTGGTGCGGTCTCTGAAATGAGGTTTTCTCTGTGCAGGTTTTCATTGACACAATCAATGATGTTGTTTTCCGCTGTAGCTACTTCTTCCGCTCCCTGCTCTGCCTTCCTAATTTGTGCTTCCCATTTATGGAAAAGCATTTCTTTATGGGCTTCATTGATTCTGAGTGTGCCTACTTTCTTTCCTTCTTCCAATTCCTGCCAAGTCAAATAATTAAAAATTCTCTTATCAATTAAATCATAATCATGTCGCAAGTCGATGACTTGATTGGTAATTTTATCGCTTATCTCACAACTAGATTTCCATTGCAATATTATTTGGCATAATGCCTCTTGCTGTTGTAAGAGTTGGTTGTTTAAGGCAAGGGCATCTGAGACAAACTCTGTAAGCTTGGGATCATCTCTGTGCATTTCAAGTATAACCTATAACTGATTTTCTTTTTTGGCCAAATTGTTCTGGTATTCCAGCTGCATTTGTTGAAAATCGTGCTATAGCTTTTCTAACTTTTCCTCTACTTCTCGGTTGGCACTATCTTGTTGTATCTATTCCTGCAAAATTTGGATTTTTTCCTCTCTCTCCTTAAGTAATTGATGTACCTTGGATACTTTATCAATTGTAGCAGAAGCATAGGCTCCTATGATTCTGAGATAACTTAATCAGATTTTCAGTAGGGTTAGTGGTAGGGTCTCGCCAAAGGATGTCTAGCTGCTCTGCCTCAGGTGAGAGCACACTCTCGAGTTTCCTTTTCTTTCTTTGCCTTCTTACACTGCTTTATGTTGAAAACTATAGAATACATCTAGAGGAAGAATTTCCTCTATTTCGAGCATGATTTCAGATGATGGAGTAATGGAAATATGCTCAATTTCAGGAGCATTGCTGATTGTTTCCACAATCATATATGTCATTGTCTGTACTGTACCTTCAGGTGTCTTCGTGTTCTACTCCTCAGTATTAATCAATTCATTGAATGTTTCCCACTCTTTATCCAGCTCAGTTCTTACTGTCTTTGGTGGCTGGATGATGGGAGGGGGAACCTTTACCTGTGGTGTAGTCAAGATCTGTTGCTCTGGGCATTCTTTAGATTGGACAGTGTCTCTAACTGACCCTTCACTTTTACTACGGTTGCTCTTGGACTGTTTAAAGTGTTCTGGTTATTCGTTTCCAGACTTAGACCTGGACTTGTCTGTACTTGAGCTTCCACTTAAACTGATTCTGGGAGTAGGCTCCCTTATTGGTTCCAAACACAACTTATCCAAGGGGATGTTAGCTAATGTCCTTTCTCTATACAATTTGAATTCTTGGAATTCTTCTGAGGGAAATTGAATTTGAGCCATGTGCAAAACTTCTTTCAGTGTGCTTTTCTGTTGGAAGGCATCATCAAAAAGATCATATTCTTTGGAAACTACTTTTATCTTGACAACAATAGTGAAATTCTTAATGACATCAAATGGGTCAAATTGTCTTCCTGGAAACTTGAACAGTCATAGACATAGCATATTTTCTACTTCTTTGAATGCATGACCTAAATAAAATAGTGAAAAGGCCCCACAGGCCATAGGAAATTATGGCCAAATGGCCTTCTTCTTGTCTTTCAACTCTTTGCTCATTCCTCCCACTCTGCAAGTCTGGTAAGCGATCTCTCAAGCCAATAACTTATCAGGAACATATAAGGGTAGGACATGAGGGGAAGCAATGCTCCCAAATAATCTAACATAGGTGAAAAAGTCTTCCCCAAACCATCAGGGAGAATGTCAGCTTCCGCTTTGGGGGAAAATATTAGGGCGTCCCTATTATACAACATTCTATATAGAGGCAACATAACTCCATGGAAAATTCTATAAAAATACGGGATAAACTTGGAATCCCAAAATTCCTTATGATAAATATGAATGGGAAAGGGATTATGTGTAGTCCACTTCCAACCCCTTAAAGGAAATTTGGAAACATAACAGATTGCATCTAAATAGAAAGGAGGATAAATTCTAAGAGTGGTAGTTCTTTTGGACCGATAGTTCCAAATAGTTGAAGCTAAATTATCAGACAATATCTGAGCCCAATCCATAACAATGGCATTAGTGGCTGCATCTAATAGGGGTAGCCACTCAAATGAAAACTTGTTGACGTCGTGCCTACAAAATAGTCTACATAGCATAGCAACAACCAAGCAATATGGGTAGGAGAGGGAACCAGTACTGTACATACCATGTTTGCCTTTTTTCAATGGTTCTTCCCTCGCTGACTAGTTCTTTGTACACTCTGCCAAATCTTCATTTTATTTTACAAACTTCTCCATAAACTGCTTGTTGTAGGTTGCATATGGTTCTGGTAGATGATACATAAGCCTTAAATCTTGTGAAGTGAATGACTCAATGAGTTCCTAGCCTCGAGACTTGAATT
>APFE030495369.1:0-23214 GCA_000404065.3 Pinus taeda | reverse complement strand
GGGATGTTGAGGGTGATTTAATCTTAGAATGGTTTTTGACTTGGATTTAATATCCATTCACAGTTTAGGGCCCTCCTTCTAGTGCCAAATATGTTGAAGCCCTGAAAATTAGGTCTACAACAAGGGGGATACCCACCCGGTCTAGACCTTGAAAGCAGCTCCTTTTCCGTTTGGGATGGTGGGTCTGACTGGGGATAATGGGACTAGTTTCCAGATTTGTGTGTGTTGGTAAGAATTGATATTTCCTTTTTCTAAAGATTTCTAAGTAAAATGCTTTTAATCTAAGTCTAATTTAAAACAATGCAATTGTATTCTAATGAACAGAGATATTTAATTCTGAAACTAACCCGAGATTCAACTTTTTACTTATGTGATCTAAAATAATTTCTAATAGAAATTGGTAATAAAGATCATTCAGTTGCTACAAGAAAAGAATTCGATAAAAATCAATTGTTTCATATAAGAAATTAGCAGAAACAATTGTGAGAAACATATCGCATAATAAGTCGTTCATATATTAAGAAAAATCAGAATAGTCACCACCGTACAAAAGTTCCAAATGATAACTCAAACATTCAAGCTCTCATATATAAATAACTGAGCATAAATTATTACTTTGACACATAAGTAGAAATCATTAAGAGATAAAAGTACCATTGATAACAAGTCCTACTCATGAGCTTCAGTGATATAGATCTATCTCTTCCTAATTAAACATCTACTAAGAGTACAAAAGTGCATTTCAGTAGCAGACATTAAATACAGATATCAATAAACCTCATTCCATTCATTCATCAAAACCTCCTTTGAGGGTGCAGAAGTGCATGTTCTGAGGAAATGTTTTTGACAAATTTTAGGACCCATCTCTAAATGCATGAGAGGGGTTAAAATACTACTTCATAAATACTAAAAGTAGTCTATTACAAAAATATAGGAGGAGGTTTAAATAACCATCCCGATCTAAGGGAAAAATAAATCAAACTAAAACTAAAACTGAATCTGGAATTAACTATCTATGTATCTATTCTCTAAGATCGCAAGCATTCAGCATCAACTTCAGGAGCGTCGGTTAGCTGACCTCTGATTTTAGTTGCCCTATTAAAATATAAACGACAAGTGCTGGTGCTCTTTTCTTGGCAGAGTTTGTAAGGCATTTGAGAGTCATGCATTGACTGTACAGTTTAACCAAGTACTGCTTGTAAGTATCCCAATTCAACTTGGTTAACTTCTTAATGGACTCTGCCCTTTCCTCAACTTTTTGTCTCTAGCTTGTCTGTAGTTGTTGTGCCTTTCGGAGAAATCCCAGTGTGGTCTCTGAAACGAGGTTTGCTCTGTGCAGGTCTTCATTAACACAGTCAATGATTTTGTTTGCCATTATAGCTACTTGTTCTGCTACCTGCTCTGCCTTCCTAATATGTGCATCCCATTTATGGAAAAACATTTCTTTATGGGCTTCATTGATTCTAAGTGCACCTGCTTTCTTTGCTTCTTTTGATTCCTGCCAAGTCAAATAATCAGAAATTCTCTTATCAATTAAATCATAATCATGTTCCAAGCTGACGACTTGATTGGTAATTTATCGCTTATCTCACAATGGGAATTCCATTCCGATAGTCTTTAGCATAATGCCTCTTGTTGTTGCAGGAGTTGGTCATTTAAGGCGAGAGTTTCTATTTCAAAATCTGTAATCTTGGGATCATCTTTGTGCGCAACTAATTGTTTTGGTATCCCAGTTGCATTTGTTGAAAATCTTGTTGTAGCTTTTCTAACTTTTCCTTTGCTTCTTGGTTGGCACTAGCTTACTATAGCTGTTGCTACAAAATTTGGATTTGTTCCTCTCTATCCTTAAGTAATTGTTGTACCTCGGATGTTTTATTAATGGTAGTAGAAGCATAGGATCCTGTGATCTGAGATAACTTAGTGAGATTTTTAGTAGGGTTAGTGGTAGGGACTCGCCAAAAGGATGTCTAGATGCTCTGCCTTAGGTGAGAGCACGTTGTTGAGTTTCCTTTTCTTTATTTTCCTTCTTAAAAATACCTTATGCTGCGAGCTATAGAATACATCTAGAGGAGGAATTTCCTCTATTTTAATCATGATATCAGATGATGGGGTAATGGGAATATGATCAATTTCTGGAGCACTACTGACTATTTCCGCAATCATATCTATCATTGTCTGTACCGTATCTTTAGGTGTCTTCATGTTCTGCTCCTCAGTATTAATCAATTCATTGAATGTTTCCCACGCTTTATTAAGCTCAGTTCTTACTGGCTTTGGTGGTTAGATGATGGGAGGGGGAACCTTTACCTGTGGTGTAGTTAAGACCAGTTGATGTGGGCATTCTTTATATTGGGAAGTGTCTCTAACTGACCCTTCACTTTTATTACAGTCACTCTCGGACTATTTAGAGCGTTTTGGTGATTCTTTTCTAGACTTAGACCTAGACTTGTCTGTACATGAGCTTCCACTTAAACTGATACTGGGACTAGGCTCCCTTATTGATTCCAAGTGTAACTTATCCAAGGGGATGTTAGCTAATCTCCTTTCTCTATACAATTTGAATTCTTGGAATTTTTCTTGGGGAATTTGAATTTGAGCCATGTTTAAAAATTCTTTCAATGTGCTTTTCTATTGGAAGGAATCATAAAAAAGATCATCTTCTTTGGAAAAATACTTTTATCTTGACAATAGTAGTGAAATTCTTAATGACATCAAAAGGGTCAAATTGTCTTCCTGGAAACTTGAACAGTCGTAGACACAACATATTGTCTACTTCTTTGAATGCATGACCTAAATAAAACAGTGAAAAGGCCCCACAGGCCACAAGAATTTATGGCCAAATGGCCTTCTTCTTGTCTTTCAACTCTTTGCTCATTCCTCCCACCCATCAATAAGTGATCTTTCAAGCCAATAACCTATCAAGAACATATAAGGGTAGGGAATGAGGGGAAGAAATGCTACCAAATGCTTTGACATAGGTGAAAACTTCTTCCCCAAACCATCTTGTGACAGGGAGAATGTCAACTTCCACTTCGGGGAAAAATCTTGGGGCATCCCTATTATACAAAATTCTATACATAAGCAACAAAGCTCCATGGCAAATTCTATAAAAATAAGGGATAAACTTGGAATCCCACAATTCCTTATGATAAATGTGAATGGGCAACGGATTCTGTGTAGTCCACTTCCAACCCCTTAAAGGAAATTTGGAAACATAATAGATTGCATCCATAACATAAGAAACTAAATAGAAAGGAGGATAAATCCTCTGAGTGGTAGTTCTTTTGGACGGTATTTCCAAATAGCGGAAGCTAAATTATCAGACAATATCTGAGCCCAATCCATAATAATGGCATTAGTGGTTGCATCTAATAGGGGTAGCCACTCAGATGAAAATTTGTTGACTTCAGGCCTTCCAAATAGTCTACATAGCATAGCAGCAGCAAAGCAATATGGGGAGGAGAGGGAACCAGTACTGTGCATACCGTGTTTGTCTTTTTTCAATGGTTCTTCCCTCGCTGACCAGTTCTTGGTACACTCCACCAAATCTTTGTTTTCTTTGGCAAACTTCTCCACAAACTGCTTGTTGTAGGTTGCCTGCGGTTCTGGTAGATGATACATAAGCCTTAAACCTTGTGGAGTGAATGACCCAATGAGATCTTGGCCCGGAGACTTGAATTGTCTATATGTTATATTGGCATTGTCCAGTACCCACTTAACCATGTCTGTATATGGAAGAATCTTAGGTCTTGCAGCTATTCGATGAAGGAATGAACATGCAAGTTCAATGATTGATGCCTCAGGAGACTCACGTGAGTCTGCTATTTCTTGAACCTTCATAACTCTGGGATTTTTTTCTTGAAGAAGACTGTACATGCCTTCCCAAGTGGTGATGCTGACATCTCTGTCGCAGGTGGTGTTTGTGTATAAGGGCGTCGTCTCTTCGTCCTCAGCAACCAGAGATTTTCCCTTCTTTCCCATTACGTTCGGCACACTGTTGTGTATATTATTTTGCTTGCCACTCTTGAAAATTTACAGGTAAGGAAAGAATAATGGTAAGAGATAAGGTGACGAGAAAGCTCTTTAATTCTGAAATCATATCAAATATATCACCCTACGTGAAATAACCTTTTGATCAGATTTAAATCTTATCTCATAAATGATCATCAACTAACCACTAAATTGACATTAATGCCCATAGCTCGGTATCGAATTATGAGAAATACTTTATTAAACCATGAGCCCTGTAGATCTACAATAAAGCGATTTTGCGATTTTCTTCGCAGTATCGTAAATCGCAATATCGCTAATCCTTTTGGTTAACAATAATTTATTTCATTAGGTGGCTGTGATATGCAATTTATGACATGTCTTATCGCATATCACCAGAGTAGGATATTTTACCTTAGGTGATACTTGTAGTGTATGAAATCTGCGATGTGAAATGAGTCTTTAAGGTGCGCGATCTCGCATCACGTTTTCGTAATTTCGAAAGATTTTTATATGATGTTTCCCCATTACCCTTTGCGATGCAATATTTTATTGTTAAAAGAATGATTTTATTTGGAACTTATCATAAAACTTAAGTTTTTTTATGTTTTGCAGGTATTTTCCAAAGTTTATGATAGCATGTTTTATTCAAAGGGAAATATAGTTCTAGTTTTTTTTTTAGCAGGGTCCCCATTTATTTAGCTTTATTACAAAAACTAAATAAAAAATGGGGTTGTTACTAGCCACAATAGTGTGATAGGAACATTACTGAATATCAGAATTCCACTGATTGGAACACTGTCACTTGTTGGAACGTAACTTATAAGAAAATATCTGAATGCACTACACTCCTCTCCAATAGCCATAACTATAACTGTAGGAACAACATATGATATTAGAGCATGAATTCTTTAAACAATCTAAAAGGCCTTCACTTAATGGATAGGAACAATGCACATGTTGGAAGGTTACTTCTAGTATCATTAATTATTGTATGTGTTGGTAAGACCACCTCATATGACTATCCAGTTGGATCTTAACACTTGAGCCTTTCTTCTAGTGTAGAGTCACTTGTAACATTATTTGGTTTTGATAAGTTAGTATATTAGTAAAAAATAAATTCAAGATGTTAAGTTAGGATATGGATGGAAGAAAAATAAAAATAAAAAATGTTAGGACAATTTTATATTGTATATGTATCCATATCAAGAAAATGTTAGGAGTTAATTGCTCTGAAGAAGGAAGGAAAAATTAAATAAAAATGTTAGGGAAGCAAAAAGAAATAAAGACTTCAATTTCAAATAAAAAGAATAAATGCAAGGGTTGCTCATTTAAATGCGCCATATTAGAAGTGTTAAATTCTTGTTAATTAATGATTGATTTCCTTAATTGGGATTAATTTTTGGTTATAAACATTTGACATTAAAATTTATGTTATATAGCGCATACACATTGTTTGGGCCAAATTCACTAACGGAAAAAATGTCTTTTCGTCCCTAAATAAATAGAGTGCATCATTCAACGGCTGATCTACTCCTTGCTCAGATCAATGACTAGGAGAGAATTCACACCCCACTCGATCGTTTCTTGTTAACACAGTGGAGGGGGAGGGGGGGGGCTCCGCAAAGTGGTTTCAATGGCCAACACCCCAACCCTACGTGTCACTACTTTATTACTTCGCACCCCCCTGACCCTGCTCAAAACCGTAAACCACTCCCTCCCCCCCCCCCCCGCAAATCGTTCGTGGTTTCCCTCCGTCAACGGTCTTTCACCCTACACCTCAACTATTATTCCCTAACCAACCTAATGCCACCACCTCGCATACCCATTGCCTAGTCATCCTATCCGTTGCCATCTCACGAGCTCATTGCCCTACTATCATACCTGTTTATATTCACCCATTGTAGCTCTGCTCCTATGTATTAAAACTTCTATGGTCACAAATAAAACTGTTAGCCCTTCCAGATATCCTATAAATAAACCCATATGCACCTCTTTGTCACTTTCCTCTGACTCTTTTATATTATTTGGAGGTAAATTTCCTATTCAATCAATCTGTTACAAAAATCGCTCCTCCTTTTGTCTACTAGCATGGCCCCAAACAGGAAAGCTAAAAGGCAATGTGCAGAGGAAAGCATTGCTACTCCAACCTAGATCAATATTGACCATCTTCCTCTTGTAGACTCACTGTTTAAAATTTCAAAAGCCAAGTGTGAGTTCAACTTCTGTGAACTGCACTTATGGCTCAAACAAAACTACCTAGACAAGCAAGACCTAATCAGATTTTGTGAATCTCTATTAACTTTCTTTAGTCTACCAAAAACATATGAGTTCCCTAACATCATTATCTAGTGTCAAACCAAATATGACCCTTAATAGAGAAGTGGTGGCTCAAAATGGATACATTTTGATCACCATCTCTACTAAAACCATAAATTAGATGCTACTAATCCCTCAATTAGACTCTCTTGGCCATTTTTCACCAACATCTCTTATGGATATGTACCATAAGCTAAACTTTCCACAGAGAGCTCAAAGTTTTGAAGTATTTTTACCTAAGGATGTAGAATTATGAAAAAGAAATCCTCTCTACTTATCTTCCATGTTTCCTAAAGCCTTTAGACATTGTATTTCTCTGCTTTCCTAGTTATTAGGATATCAAAATGACCAATATGTTGATGAGACTATCCTTCGTTTCCTTTCCATATTTAACAATGATAACAACCAACATTCATGTATAATTACAACCAATTCTTGGCTGATAATATACATGCACAATTCATGAATTTTACTATACAGCGAGTGTTGAGTTACAACTCTGTAATTGTCCACATGTTTGTTTTGCATCAGGGTGATCTTTTGCCTATCAAACTCAGCAAAAAGGATGAATGAGTGAATCAATCAATGATTTACTGGACAGAAATAGTCAGGCCAACTTGTACCACCTCCTCATTTTCAAAATCTGTAGATAGATTCATACATCTAGTGGCACAACTCCTCAATAGTCAGACAGAGCCGAGGATTGGAGATGAATTTAAAAGGATTTTACAATTAAGTGAGCATACTAAAATTAGTGACTGGTATATATACAAGAATTACACTAAGATAAGGGTATATGGTTGTGAGCTTGCACCATATAAGATGCACAAATATGTTCCTATGAGAATCTTTTCTCTACAATATATTAGGTAGATGATCAACATGGATGACCTGCATTTTGTGCAAGGAAAAATGAAATCTCAATTCAAGATTAAAGCATAGATTGGATCATTCATTTGCAACACTAGATCAACTAGTGTTGAGGCAGATACATTGTTAAGAAAGGTGAATTTCTAGCCCAACTTAACATGGTCTTATGATCCTTTTGGTATTATTTCTTCCTTGAACGTTGATTTAAAAATGAATCCTTATAATCATTAGTCCAAGACCAAAAATATAAAAGTTCATGAATCAAGAGCAGTGGGTTGATGGGACACTTCAAGAGGTAGATGAACAGGTTGTATCCACCCCCACTGAACAGACTCCAGTTGCTCAGAGAAAGCAACATAAAAGGGTGAGAGAATAGTCTTCATCTACTGAGGATATTATGAAAGGTTTTATTTTTCAATAAAAGAAGAAAAAGGTTGGTTACTTCAACAGAAGAAACTCAACCAGTTATAATTGATTTAAGAGATTTATAAGTTTCTACATCAGTAGGAGTTAGTGTTTCAACCACTCCTCCTATAACCAATGTTCCAACCACTCCTCCTACAACTTCAACTTCTAGAGATCCTCTAGAAATCATTTAGTCCACAGGAACCAACAGTTCATATGATCAGAATATCTTTTCTAGATTCCTTAAGATTAAACAAAAGAATCAGACTTTGAAGTCCAATGTGTACAGCTAATTCTGGAAACAAGCATCAACTTTCCAGCATAGGTTTCTTTATTCTTTTAATAGTGAGAAAGGAATAATGCAAATGGATTTCTTGCAAGCTCAAATTCTATTTCCGATGTCTCTATAAGATTATAAAAAGAGTGTGTTTTCATTTGATACCAGTAAATTCATCCAATTGACCAGATGGATATGCATAAATAGACTGGTGAGATGTTGTTTTCTACTATGACAACTACATTTATGTCTCTTTCCAAACTTAGGACTGCCCTATCTAATGTTCAGTCTCATCTTAACTTAGAAAATATTCCTTCCTTAGCTAAAGATAAAAAAATAAAAGAATTGCAGGATTTTGTAATTAAAGTGGGATATGATCCCAAAGATGTAAAAGCTAAAGAGCTACTCCTCAAAAAGAAATATGCAGACATTGTTGCATTGAAGAAACAACCGAATCTACCTTCTACATAGGATCCTCTATCAAAGGATATAGCAAAGAATAAACAAAAAAAGGAAGACATGCTCAAGATTATCATTAAGCAAAATATACAGCTGAAGAAAATGGAAGAGCAGATTGAAGAGTTATTAAAGGAAAAGGAAGCAACACAACTTGCTATGGTTCTTGTCATAGCAATCACAATAGCAATTGCAGGTTCAGAGCGTAGTTCATCATCAACAACCATTGAGTCTACATCAACAACATGTAATCCAACAAGATTATTACAATAATTGGCCATACAAAAACTGGAAAATGAGAAGTTACTTCAAAAATTCAAAATTAGAATTGTAGAAAGTAAAAAATGATACTTTGTATGTGCAAGAAATGCAGAAGTCCCACAGATTGGAACTCTAGATCCAGAAGTTCGAAAGTGAGTCCCTAATGGTAGATACATTGGCCCAAGCTAAGGAATATATCTAGACACATATCAGCCAATCTATGATAGATGTATGGCAATCCATATAAAAAAAAAAAAAATAGCAGCAAGAACTCATCACTAGATGTAGAGCAATGATAGAAGAATAGAAAGCAGCCTTGAAGACCAAGCCAATAGAAGCCATAGATATGATCAACGTGTTAAATTCAGAAAGAAGAGAAGAACTAGAAGAAATAAACATCCCTGACAGAACAACTACCATTGTAGAGATTAAGAAGGCATTACAAAAGAAGAATTTGATCAACCAATTAGAAACAAAACGTCGAATTCTAGATATAGTTGTTAAAACTTTTCATTCAAATTTTAATATCTTGAATCATAAAGGACTACCAGGATTGGTAGGTTTGAATGATAAATTAGAATGTTATTGTAAGGAATTATATGCTATTACAGTGGACAGAGCCAAATTTGCAAGAGGCAAAGAAAAGATAACATGGAAGGCCTTTCTAGAAGCCTTAGAGTTTGATATAGCCATCATTCATGAAATTATACATTTATTTATCACCAAGACAAATTTAGATAGGTACACAAAAGTGGATGAAACATTTAGAAAGACGGTGAATGTGGAAATCCCAAGTGAAGACAAATGGGATCAATTGCGTGAAACAATTTAGTACCTTTTGATTCTAACAGCATGACAACTCATCAGTACTTTCAAGCCAGATCATTAAAAGATTCCCAAAGGATAGAGCCACCTCTTCAATAGTTTCTTGGTTCCTATTATATTGTTCTATTTTTGTAATTTTGTACTATTTTGATATTCTATACCAAATAGATTGTATATATTTTGAAAATTTTGTATAAATAATTCCTCCATTGAGTTATTATGGGTTGAACCCTTGAACAAGCTATCAAGCAAATTTGTACTAAGCTAGAGCGAATAATAAAAGATTCTGGATTTACCTCGTATGGTTTATTTCTCAGCGAGTTGTATTTCATCTTGTTTATTCATTATGTTTTCTCCATATGAATTAATTCTTTTGTAGTTATTTGATTTAAAATTTAACTGAGTTTCAGTCTCATTTTGAATCCTTTGCGAAGTTGTGATTTTAAATAAGAGAATAATTTACAGAACTGGTTGTTATTGTGAGTTCCTCTTTAAATATAAATTACACCAGTTTTTTGTAATAGTTTGATTATATTTTGTTGATTAATCAAACACAATTTTCTTAATTTCTTGTTATAATTGGTTAAGTATTCAATTTTAATATTAAATCAATCATACTTCTTCATGTTCTACTTTTCCACCCATTTAAAATCAAATTAACTATGTGCAATTAAGAAACAACCTTTTATTTAAGTTGGAAACCTATCTAAATTTGAAGCACTTGTTTGTAAATTGTTCACTGGTCATCCAATCATTTAAAATAACAAAACATTATAGATTCTTTGGAATAACTAATTGACCTAGAGTTATCTCAAAGGACAACAGAGTTAACATGTGAAACTATTCGAATGAGCTTTCAATTAGTTCTTTTAGTAAATGGTATGTGATCCATTCTTATTGGAATAAGCCTGCTATCTCTAAAATTCTTGGGCTCGTCTACTGTTATTGGGCTTTTTGAGCATTCTTGTTGGAAGAAGTCTGTTATCTCTGTCATCATGGTGCGTAATGCCATGCTGAGTGCAGAGCTTTACACAATGGAGACCACCTCTATTAAGACTCTACATTCCACACTTTATTTTATTGCCATTTACTTTAATGCATTATTGAAGGTGCTATTAAACAAATAGAATTCCAAAATTTATCCACTATATAAGCACAACACCAATTTTTATATATATAATATATATATATATATAATATATATAAACATTATTACACATTTTTCATTGTGTAGAGGTCCTTGTGCTAAGTTCACTGCCCTTGGCATCTACGTACTATGTTATGCTTTGAAAGGACCACCACCAAACCAATTATTTTTTATGTGAATAACATAGTTACCGATTAAACGAGAATTATTACCTCAAAACGGGTACTCTAGCCCAAAAACCTCTAAAAAAGCATGAAAAATAGGCTAAAAACGAAAAGTGTTGATGCTGGAATAACATATTTTTTTGGTACATTTTTAACATTTTTTAAAAATGATAGTAAAAATCAAATTTTAACGAAAATTTTATGTGCAAAAAACACCCCAAAAAAAATTGTTGATGCTGGAATGACATTTTTTTTTCATTGTTAATTTTCAACATCTTTTAATAATCACATTAAAAGTAAAACATCATGACTCTGAAAATCTTTAAATTTCCAACAATTTTGAAATATGAAATTGAGAAAAAAATATTTATAACTATTTTCAACTATAGCATTAAAGATAACATTTTCATGACTTAGAAAAGCATTAAAATATTGATAATCTTTCAACCATGAAAACCAAAGATTATGACTACCAAAAAAAAAATTAATAAAACAAAATTATTATAAATAAAAAAAATATCAATAATCCAAATATTAAAAAAAAAGCCCACAAAAAATAATACAAGAAAAAATTTTCAAAATATTACAAAAATAAAAAAAAAAAATAAAAAAACAAAAAATGGTTCCACATGGGTACTCAACGGCAGGGCCGTGGAAATAATCTCACCGAACGGAAGTCTTGTTCAAATGGCTACCTCCCGCGTAGGGGTACATAAGGACTGTAATCAGAGAGTCCTGCTAACAAAAAAACAAAAAAAAAACCTATAATAAAACAAAAAAAATCAAAATTTACCAAAAAAAAAAGGAAAATATTTCAAAATTTTAACATAATTAAAAAAAAGAAAAAAAAATGAACAAAAAACAAATAAAAAAACTTTCTTTTTTTAAGTAAAAAAAATAAAACAAAATAATTTAAAAAAAAATGAAAATAACATACAACAAAACACATAAATTAAAAAAAAAAAAAAAAAACATATATAATAGATATAATAGAAAAAAAAAAAAAAAAAAATTGATTATGAGAATTGGCCCCTTCCATCCCAGGGCCTTTTTATTGTTTTTTTTTTTCAATTTTTTTTTATACCCTCATGGCCCAACCGACCCATGAGTGATAAAGGTCCACTCCGTAGTCTACCCCTACCACCCCCTGGTCGGTTGGGCCATATGGGTGGGCAGGGAAGGAGTTGTGTGCAGCTCTCTCCCCGCCTCTCCCCGTGTCCCAACAGGCCCTAAAGATGTAGGGGTCGATTCCCAAAATCCCTACCTAACCACCTTCGTTGCCCAACAAGCCCTAGGGTGGCAAGGTCGATTCCCAGAATCGACCCCTGCCACCCCAAAGCCCTTTTTCTTTATTTTGTTTTTCAAGTTTTTTTTAATAATTTATATTCTAATGTTTCTGTTTAATATTTAATTTTTGTTTTTTAAATATTTTTTTGTAGCTTCATGTTCCGGATTATACAGTTCTCACTTCAGTCTGTCGACAGTTCGAACCCCAAACGGGGTCCATCATCAGATGCCGGAATGATTGGACCCGTGGGGTGAAACTCGACAGACTGAATGAGAACTTGGTAATCAGGAACATGAGCTACAATAATCCACAGAGGCCTGAAAACCTAAATATTTTTTATTACATGTTTTTTTTTTAATCTTATTTAAATTTATATTTTTTCATTTTTTAAATTATTTTATTTATCTTTTAACTTCGAATAAATTTTTTTTTGTTTTTTCTAAATTGTGTTCACTTTTTAAATATTTGCATTTTTTTTAATTAATGGAATATATTTTTTAATTTTTAAATTTTATGGCTAAATTTTAATTTTTTATATTTTATAGTTTTTATTTTTTGGTCTTTTAAATTTTATATATTTGATTTATTGTCATGTTCTTATTTTTATTTGATGTTTTATTACTTGTATGAATTTTTTTTTTGTTTTTAAATAATTGTTTTCTTTTGCATTATTTTGGTGTGCCTTATTAAAACTTTATTTTTTTTGAATATTTGAATATATTTTTTATTGTTTTTCTTTTACAAGTTAATTTTATTTTTAAATTTTGGTTTTTATATTTGATTTTACATTTTTATTTGATTTTATTTTTTATGTTTAATTATCAACATGAAAATCACCAACATTAAAAAAAAATTATCTACACTTAACACATTAAAAAATTTAGTGTAAAAAATAGGCCCTCTAAACAAAAAAGGTTTATATTGCATTGACACTTTTCAAAATCAAGATGTAAATCACTAACAAAAAGAATGTTCATACCAGATACATAAAAAAATTTAAAGTGTCAAAAATAAGTTCTCTAGAAAATTTTATGTTGATGCTACATCAACACTTTTCAAATTCAGCACGAAATCACTACCAAAAAAATTGCTCATTCTAGATACATAAAAAAGTTTAAAGTGTGCAAAATAAGCCTTCTAAAAAATTTGTGTTGATGCTGCATCAACACTTCTTAAAATCAACATGAAAATCACTAACATTTTAAAAAAATGTTCATACCTGACACATAAGAAAATTTAAAATGCCAAAAATATGCTCCAATTGTTTTTTTGTTTACTTTGAATCACCACTTTTCATAATTGAGTGATTTTTGATACCTCGAAAACGAGAATAGATCATTTTCCCATTTAATCGATAACTATATTGAATTGTAAAGTTAATTGTGAGAAAGACCACCACACAATAAACTTAAGCACAGAAACGAACTGAAATATAAAATAATATAAACTTAAATGCTTTGAAATTCAACCATTTGATTCTTTTACAGTATTGAACTTATGGGAATTCACACAAACTACACTAGCCACGTACCATAAAATTTATCTTTTTGTAAAAGCTTCCCCATAAAAGCTCTATTGATTAAAGTAATTAAAAGAACATTGAAAACTTCCAACCATGATCATGTTGGTGTACAATCAAATTTATCTTTTTGTAAGAGATTCATCATAAAAGCCTTGTTAATTAAAATAATTTTAAAAATGTTGAAAACTTCTAAAAACAATCACTATAACATGCTAAGTTGCTAACCTATAGAAGCATACCTGCTAATGTCAACCTAGAAAGACGGTTTGTTCATTAAACAAGGGCAACTGCGTAGCGGTAGTCCCTGCCATATTGCCAATAAACACATTTCGATCCCAGCCATTCCCTGTGGCCTTGAAAATCATTTTTGTTGAGAACCTTCATTGCAACAGGCAGAGGTTTGAGGCCTGCTCTGACATTCTCATCTACATAACCTTTATATACAGTTCCAAAGCCTCCTTCCCCCAAAATATAATCGGAACGGAAACTTTTGGTGGTGATCTCTAGTTCAAACAATGTGAAAACCAGCACGTTGGATCCAGAGTCCTGTCTCAGGCCTTCTACAGCCCTGGTTGTTGATGGATTGCTTAGATATGATGAAGACAAGGATAGTCTCTTAACCGGGGTGGGCTTTCTGCCTATTGTAGGAGATGAGTCTTGTTGTTCTTTCTTGCATTGTTGTTCTTGTTGTTCTAATAGTACTGACTGTGTCTGGAACGTGCCTAAAAATCAAAACATGGCCTCGATAAATATCAGTACATCAACACTTTAAGAAATTAATACATTTACAGAGCTAAGGAGTTTTAACATAGTACAATATGCTAATATTCCACAATGGAGAATACCACAGTGGCATTGTACGCCCACCCTAGAAGGTAAGACATTCTCTGAGCCACATAAAGTGTGGGGTAATTGCATTTCGTTAATCAAGATTAAAGAGATTTGTTGATCATGTAATGATGGAATGTTCAATTTTATTATTGTTGCATACCATATTCCCAACATTCTGGAGTGAAACATATACCACAACAATCTGCAAAGAAACAAAACAAGGCGAAATTGGATACCCCCACTGAAATTTCATAAGGGAAATGTTATGCAAGGCAATACAACATAATGGAATTACATAGCCCCACACACACCATATTACCGACATTCATTGTACGATGGTGAAATATAATAAATGGAAAATAATATTAATAAAAGTTTGGAAAATAATATTAATAAAAAATAAAGTAAGAAATATAATAAATGGAAAACCATGTGGGGCAGTGCATGCAACTCCAGTTGTTTGCATTATGAAAAGTCCATTTGGGAGGGAGTGCCGGTAGTCTTCATTTTCTATTTTGTTTTGAAGCTCCGGCACTTGTTGGGTTTGATAGGCACCCACATTGGCAAGTATAGTGTATCTGGTTATAGTAGTGGTTCAGACTCCATTCTGTAACTGCTTCAATCATTTTAACCTTTGTCAGTGTGTTAAAGAATATTTCAAGTTCATTTATTCCAAGAATGATAGATCTGTGTAGTGTATATTTTTTCTCAACGAATAGGTAACAACTGAAGAATGATAGATTTGTAATTTTTTGAAGTTTGTTCACTCCAAAGATGGAATGATAGATCTGTATGCTTTTCCTCAATGAACAGGTTAGACCAGAAGTTCGCGGGATTAAGATGGTCTATACCCTAGATATCCAATTTTCTGTAGGCATGGGGATGCGTTATGAAACATAGCAGTAGAAAATATGGAATAATGAGGTGTTCAGGATCTGTTTGAGGCATCTGTTCAGGGTCTGCATGTAAGAACTTGCAAAAGCAGAGTGATTAATAATTTGGTAATATTCTACGTGTACTAAATTCCAAAAGCATCGTGTTAATCATTGAAAGAATGCATTTTTACCTTATTTAATAGTAATTGGCAGTGATAAATTTCTTGTTTATTCAGACAAAAGGCTACAAAAGCAAAAAAGGCTTGGTTCAAGGGTCACCACACATTCTTTTCTCTGCACATGTATGTTTTTTTACAGTGAATCTAATTATATACTTCATATTCAAAATTAATAGGGTAGGTAGAGTTGAAGGATGCTTAAAACACCTTACCTTTTCTTTTGCTGAAAGGTTGAGTGTTTTAGTTCCCTTTTGAATATCTACCTCTATTTGCCTCTATACACCAACCTCTATGGCCTTTGTTCTCTGTGATGAGATCTTCAACAATTATCTGAAGGATATGTAACGGCCTCTACACTCTATTATGACTTCTTCGGCTGTTGTCGGGAGGATATGCAGGATCTGTAACAGGAAATTTCTTTACAAGAAATTTCTCTACCTCTAGATAGATCGACACCCCTATTGAGGTTTCGGAACGGACACCCCTATCGAGGTTTCAGAGCGGGTAGGATCTCTAAGTGAATATGGACCTGTCTATGCAAGATTTGATTCTGTCTATCGAAATGGAAAGGATGCAGATATCACTCACCGGTGGGATCCTGAAACCTCGGAAGGATGTCGAAACCTAGGATTGTATAGCTGGCAGGCTGATTTGGCTTTTGAACTAGGTAGCAGTGGAACTATGTGGAAGGCTGTCAAGAATATATTATGTGTGGTTATATAGCTGGCAAGCATAGGTTATGCATGGCTATCTAGCTGGTAGGCAAATGAAAGCATAGAGTCGAGCCTGCCGAGACCCAAACTCTTTATCCTAACTTTTGAGAAAAGTATGCTAGTAGGAAAATGAAATCATAGAGTCGAGCCTGTTGAGCCCTAAACTCTTTATCCTAACTTTTGAGAAAAGTATATAGTTGAGCCGAAAATAAGAGGTCGAAACAAAAACATTGGATAAAAGTTTGTTGCGCAATTTGTTTTATTTAAAACATTGGTTAAACCTATAATGTATGGGAATATATTGTTTGGTCAACGAAAACTAATATGAATTCAACGCTCAATCGAATTATATAGTCCCTGCTATGCCGGAGGCAGGGACTAATAAGAGAGAATGTGAAAGGCAACAATAGTATGTAAAATGGGAAAGTTCCACAAATGAAGAATCTATTATAGTGTGAAGAATTTGTGACCTGAATTTTCTTATGATGGTATATATTTTGTTTTTGTATTTATTATTATGAATATTTTAGATAAATAAGTGTTTAAATTAGTAAAGTATTTATTGAAATTTTCAAAAGTATAGAAGTTTTGAAGTGAAGTGGTAATTTTGATTTTTAATTTAAAATAAATCTAGAAAAATGAATAAAAATATTCTTTTATAAAAAAAAATTAATTCGAATCTTTAACTTATTTTATCGAATATTCAGATTTAAATAACTATGATTTTACCTACAATTTTGATGTTTACAGTCCACGTGGAAATTTAAGTTTTTACTTGATCATGCAAGAAACCATTCTTGATGTCATCTTCTCTACATAACAAAGCAATTGCAAGGATTCCTAGGGTTTAATTTCTCCACCAACATTTTTCTCAGGTGGAGTGATTGTCACCATTGTCGGGGATTTCTTTCAGCAGTTTCGCCTTCTTAGAGGTGGATGACTACTCAGAAAATTTTGGTCTCCACACAAAGAAAACGAAACATGCAATGAAGAATCAATCATAATTGGTTAGGAACCACTGTGACACCCTCCAGTGATAGCGAGACCTCATTGTTTTGTTGCTCTAAATAACATGGGAGAACGAGGAAAGACGAATAAAATTGATTTCATTCAATTGTTTTTCTAGATACATTGTTATTACCAAAAATATGATCCAAACAAACATTGTTTAATGATAGAAATTACTTCGAAAAAAATCACAATAAGAGTAACAATCAAAATTAAGGTTTGAATTGTTGATGCAATTTGTTAACTATGGTTATATATGAATTCATTGAGGATATAAGAAAGGGAACAACATGTATGCCTATGCTCATGTGAGACATATATGAATATTGAATTCACTGACGATAAAAGAAAGGGAACAACATGCATGGCTATGCTCATGTGAGGCATTCATTGTGTGGGGTGAAGAGTAACTCTGCACAATCAAAGCCTTGGCCCAATGGTTACTACACACAATAAACTTACATTGTTTTACTAAAATCACTTACATTTTTGACTAGGAAAAAATAAACATTGTGTGAAATCATAAAATCATTAATAATAATGTAATTCTAATCTTTCATTAATACGTTTAGCATATGTCATATTTTCTTAGGCATCATTTACTTGTAAAATAACATCAGAAACAGCAAAATCTTGAAAATGAAGACAACATAGTCATAATTTTATGGACAAATTAATAAAGTTATAGCGAACTATATATTATTAGAAAACACATATACCATATAATTGTAAGAGTTAGACATCACAAACATTAGACAAGTGTGATTCTCCATTTTGCGTTAGAACCATAACTATTACACATGAGGCAAACCCATTTTGAAGAAAACACAGAGTACTCCTGTAAAAGATAGCATGACCTTCTAATACCACACTATCAGCTAGCTTTACAGCTATAGTTAATAAAAACAAAAGCAATATCTAGAAGGAAGATGTGTGGAAGTGACTTTCTGTGTGGAGTGTGGAGGAAGTTATTGCAATTACAAAAAGTATTATGAATGAAATGTGGATCCTATTTTGCCGTAGTCAATTTATTAGTAGTAGCGGTGGGAACTATGTTATGTAACAGCTATACATCTTGTTATAATTTATCTTTCTATCCAAAAAAACTAAAACAACTAAAAGTTTTAAATGTGAATTGAAGTGTAATTTTATTTCATTTTTGTTATAATTTGTCTCTCTCTATCCAAATAATAACAACAATGAAAGGTTTTAAAATTAAAGTGAAAAGTAATTTTATTGAAAAATAATGAGCAGTGAGACAACCCAATACTTAAAAACTAAAAAATTATGATAATAAAACTATATATATATATATCTAATATTATATATATATTAATTTTACATTAATGGATTTTTTCAAAAAGGAGTGTTTCCATATGATAATATAATAACCATGTTTATATTTCAAAATCAAAATGTCTTCCCATAGTGAGTGATGAAGTCTATAAAAAATCAGAGAACTAGAATTGTAAATTACCATGGAGCAATGGAAATCCTTTGAGATATAACTATTGAGTGGGCGATTTTATACATCTTTGTGAACATGCTCAAAATAAATCAAGCAAAATTGAATCTTATGAAGATAAAGGTGATATTTTTTCGAGTTGTATATAATTATCAAGTGGAATGTTGAATATCTATAGTTATTGGGTGTGTTCATTAGTCTTTGTTTCACCAAGGACTTTAGCATTCGCCTCGTGTCAAAGTGCATTGAATTTCAATATTTTTCTAATTTTATTGCAATTTTAACCAAAGTTTGGAGAAAATGCTTACTTTTCAGATTTTCCTGTAAATTTAAACATAATTTTCAAATTTTCTAGTAATCTTATTTCTAATTTTTGATTGGCTGAATGAGCTATGATGGGAAATAATTCCCCTGGTGGAGTGCGTTCTGCCTTTTTTATTTCTCAATGCCTCACAAATAATTTAAAAATCGGACAGAAAAAAAAAAAAAAACCTAATTTTGTGAGTGACCTTCCTAGCCCTTTACAATGTCAAAATTATAGTGAGCTCGGGAGACTTCTCTCCAAGCTTTTTGAGCATAGGAATAAAATATTAGATAAAAATAAATAATTTGTTTCTTTAGGTCCGATAGACCAATGTTTGGTCTCAGTGGACATTAACCATCATCATCATCATCAAGTGAGTGCTCTAACACCCACAGTGAGATTAACACTGTTATGTAACATCACTCGCCAATGATGCCAAAAGCCATGTAGTTGCAGGTGATTTATGTAGACAGGGGGGGGCTAAACCAATGCCCAACTCATTGTGTGAAGGACGTGTTTTTTACATAGACGGGGGCTGATAGTTGAAGGGGATTGATTTATTCCTTCTTCTCTAGCAATATGGTTTCCCCATTAATTCAAATTTTACTAACGGAAGCACGAGAGGTAAGGTAGTTAGTATATGGACAAACACATAAGATTCACAATCAACATCTCGCAAAGAAACATCAATTATTGTCTCTTTTTCTTTGTGGCTTGTTCCTTATCATTTATGTGGGTTTTATATGTACATGTGTTGTAAAATCCATACTTTTCGATTATAGGTTATTTCCTTTAACTGCAATGAGGTATGAAGATGGATCAAATATTTTCTCTATGATATAATAATAATAATTGTTATATATCAATTATTGATAAATATGCATGAGAGAAAGTGTGTTGAAGGATGCATTTTCTACAAGAAAAAATTCCTGTCATCTACGGCACGAGTTATGTCAAAAGTCTTATTGGTCAATGCTCAAATGTATCTTGACACAGAAATATAATAAAATCTATATGCCAAGCATATGAAAAGTATAAAATAAAATGAAATAGCTAAGTTTAAATCAAAATATCTTCACCATTAATGCCTGAGATTAAATAATTAATTCTGAAATAAAATAGCTTGACGCTTAACACTAGCACATTATCGATATGTTATACAAGATCTAAAAGTAGCTTGAGGAATAACTCAAGTCCTTTATTTGAGTGATGGTGCATAAGGATAATGTTACAAGTTTTTCTTTGTTGGGGAATAAGGTTGGATAGCAAACTTAACATTAAATGGTTTCCTTTTAAATAGCCTTTACTATGAAGATAACGAATCATGTGGAGGAGAGAAGTTGCGTAGAGCTATGATTTTAGATCTATGGAAACTAGAAGTTTCACAGATGCTCTGAGAGTGTGTTATTTCTTTGAGCATTAGTGTTGTAATTGAATCTTTGCGGAGGATGGGGTATGTGCGAGAGAACATAATAATTAAATTTATTTTGTTTTATTATATGGAGCTATCAATGTGTTGAGATTTTATATTAGGAACGGGGAAAAATATTATGTTTCGTTGTGTAGAGATTTTATTGTGTGCAGGATGGGGTATTTTTGGGATAACGTGGTGTGCATATGGATATTAATGTTAAACTGTTATTATTTTTATTATGTTTCATTTTGCGGAGCTTTGATTGTGCATAAGATGGGGAATGTATGTTGACTTTTTGAATAAATTTTTATGTTAGTCGAAGAGGAAAAGTTGCGGAAATATTTTGAAATAAAGTTACCGAGCGCAAAAAAATGATAAATCAATAACTATTTACTTTGATGTAGGGTATAAGCAACAGATTAAATACAACAATAAAGATAAATGTCATGCATGTAAATTAATTTGGTTATTTTCAAATTCTACTGTAGGGGTTACATCAAAAGTGTTATTGGTCAATGCTCAAATGTATCTTGGCAAGTAAATCTAACAAAATATATATGCGAAGCATATGAAAAATATAAAATAAAATAAGATAACTAAGCTTAAATCAAAATATCTTAACCATTAATCCCTAGGATTAAATACATAATTCTAAAATAAAATATCTTGATGCTTAACTATAGTGCATTCTTGATATGCTAAACAAGATCTAAAAATATCTTGTGAACTAACTCAGGTCCCGAATCCAAATGATGGTACATTGGGATAATTTTACAAGATTTTCTTGTGCGGTGATACAGGTTATGTGTGGGAGAATGAGGGTGCATAGGGAACTTAATCTTAAAAGGTTTCCTTTTCCAGAACTTTTTGTAATACCCCTCCCTTGTGTGTAAAATTTTGCAAAGCTACGTTGAGAAAAGATAGGTCTGCTGTTTAAGAAGGAAAGTAAATACTTTATGAAATAAATAAAATAATTAATCACTTGGAAAAGCGAGACACCAAGAGATGAGATTCTCGCCAAATCCCATTGGTGATTCTATCGATATAAAGCTTCTAGATTCAATTCTAGATAAGTTGGATGGATTGGAGATAAATATCCATTGAGAAAAACATAAAAGCTTTGCGGGGGAGAAATACAAGCTTTTATGAAGAAAAGCCTCACGGGAGAGAAATGCGATATTTTCTAAGAAAAGCCTAGGAAAATGGATAAAAAAGATCCATAAAAGCGAGATGCCGCTAATGGAAGCCATATCATGAAAGAGGGTATTAAATACCAATTGCAGAGATTAATAGGAGGCAGTTGATCCATGGCCGGAACCTCGGCTCAGGGGTAAACTGGAAGAGTCAGTTCTAGGTTGGGTGGTGGTGCTCAGTTTTCCAAGTGGTGTTCCCTCTTCTAATCTAATTGGATTCACTTGCATGGGATATATTTTATGTTTATTCCTTTCTTTTTATATTGTGGAATCATTCAATTCAAACGTGTAGATGTTTGTGTTATCTTTATTTATGAGAATGATAGAATTCTTATGCATGTGACTCTTATTACATCCAAGTGTAGAGTTAGTTATGGAAGCATAATAGATAGTCGTTAATACTTGGGTCAAGGAGCTATCTAACACATGTTACTCATGGTAGAATCTGCATGCATAACCATAACTACTTGTAATAACTTTGATTATGAGATGATCATATATGGATGTGTGAGATGTTTATTGAATCTGATGAACATTAAATTTAGTGAAGGAATGTAGTATGCCTCTAACATTATTTGATATCTTTGGTTTAAATTGGAAAATATTTATGCATGAGACATTAGTGCATGCGGAACAATTATGGTATAATGATTCTAATTGGATAGCCTATGGTTCAGTTTATCTATGCGATGCATTATTGCATCATAATAATTATATCCAATGAGGGGTGATCTTGTAAATTAATCTAAAAGTCCACATCATGGATCTAGTAAAGCATAGAAAGAGTACATGGTATGATGGTTCATTAATTTTGGTGTCATTCAATTGTTAAGAATATGAGTATAGCTGGATGAATAATAGTGATCATATAATGACAGAATAATTACTAGTGACGATGGTTGAATCTTAACTGTAAATGAAGAAAAAGTGAAAGAATGGGAGCCTAGTAGTCAATTCTCAAAGTCAGCTCAGGGGGTATGTTACAAATAGTATCGGAGCTACAAGTTGCAATGTTGTGGCCTAATGGCCAACCGACCTCTATAACATTATGGAATTTTATTTTATTATAACTTTTTGTAGAAAAAAAGGGTGTTGCTTCCTAGAGATAATATAGTTACATGAACTATTTGTGTGAGAACATCATGCACTGTTGTGAATGGGATGTAGTGTAAAATGCAAGATTAACTGTTTTGGCACCATACCTATTATTGTAATTATGGACGAGTTGGAGGATGCCCAAAGTCACTCATACATTTGGTCAGTGCAAGCCTACGAAGCTATGAGATAATGTGCACTCCTATTAAATGTGGAACTACACGTCACCCTCTAGTCTAAATAGTTAAAGAAATTGAAAAATTAATTATCGGGCATTGACTTCTTGTTGACCGCTTCATAGTTAATCTAATTTGTGAGAAGTATTGTCCCCTCCCAGCATACTGCTGGCATTTTGAATGTGGTGGAAGAAATGCTTGTTGGCTGCAAAGGTACCTTTTAAATAAAAGTAGAATTCATTATTTATTTAAGAAAATTGCATGAGTGAGTCATGCATGAGTTTGTGCGACATAGGAGCCAAGCCCTAATAACAGAGCTTCATTTCAGACCAAGGTGAAGCCTTTATTTCCTGTTGAACCAAGACGTTTAAGGAAACCTGTGACGTTTGAGCTAAGCCTTAATTTTTTTTAAATATTTAGCAAAGGGAGCCAAGCCT
>APFE030495362.1:0-19793 GCA_000404065.3 Pinus taeda | reverse complement strand
ATATACAAGAAAATAAATAAAAATAATAAAAATATTAATAACTACACTAAAAGCTCTAAATAAGAATAAATAGTAATAAAACAAAGAAAGCAATAAAAAGAATCAGTAAAGCTAAAAATCAAAAGAAAAGTAAAAAATCAAGAAGGCTAAAAATCAAGTTGCATGTAGACACATGGAGTGTGTGCATGTGGTTCCCTGTCCAATGTTGTTCTATTTAATAGATGGTGAGGAAGATGAGAGGCATTCTTGCATTCTATCATTCCGAGATTCTATCTTTCATTCTCTTGGGAGAATGGTATACTAAGACTTAGGAGCACTGGCAGTAGTCATTGATTGAGGGCTCGGGGGTAGCCAGTTGTAGCAGAATCCTACACAATTGAGCCTACGGTTGGGAGGAGAGTCGTCCCCAAAACCCTATTGTGATAAGCCTATTTCTACCACAGGTAAGCCCAGGTAAGCACTCTTCATATTTTAAATTTAATGTTAATAAGTTAATTAGATATCTGTTTTAGGGTTGTTACACAAGGACCCACACAAAGTAATCAGTCATCACCGATTTATTAAATTAACTATTATGAAAAAACTGGCCCAACAGCAATTAACTTGGGATAATGTTGTAAATCCTACTTTGGATCCACCCCCAAAAAACACAGTAACAAAGCAGCAAAGGCCAAGAACCCCAAGTCTGAGAAGGACACTAAAAAGAAAGAATTACTCCATGCCCCTGAACCCAGCAAAACGTAGGCGCTCTGTGCGAGTGAGAGCCCAGCGAAGCTTCCCAATTCAAGAAGATGAGGCTGGACCATCCCGCACACCACCTACAAGTCCGCAAAATTCACCTTTGTAAGACTATGAGGAGGAAGTGGCCAGGGTATTGGAAAACATGGGAATATTTGGAGAAGGCAAAGAACAATCCGGGAATGTTGAAGAACAGAATTACACCCCCAACTAGTCTACCCCTGCTAACAACCTTGGTCGTGAGTAAAGCCTGCCATGCACTGATTCTGTGGAAGAACAGAGGGAACTAATTCCTTCTGTGGGAAAACCCCTTGAAGCGGAGGTACATGAAGAAGATGTCACTAGAGGAGGAAACTAGGCAACAGACACCGGTCCAGTGGACCCCCCAGCTGAAGAAAACCCTGTAGATGAAACCCTGGTAGATGAAAATCTCCCATGTAACACTATTTTTTCTAAGTCCCCTGAGGACGAGGCCTACCCAGAAGAAAACCCAGAGAATGAAAATTGTTCAGGAGACACTGTTGTATTGGGATCTCCTGAAAGAGAAATCCATGATAAATTAGAACTATAAGGTGAAGCTCCCTCGGGAGATACAGTTCCAGACGGAACCATCCCTGATGCTAACACATTACCACCTGTGCAGGAACCAGAGGATAATGCAATTAACCCATCACCAATTGGAAGTCCCAGGATAAAGAAGTCCTATAGGGACAGGCTCATAAAAGTACTTAAGAAGTATAGAAAACAAAAGCGAATAATTTGGCAACTAAGGTAGTGGTTAGTGTTTTGGAAGGGATGCTGAGACCCAAACTGAGAATCTTTTGGCCTGTCCAAAGAAAGCTCAGACAGAGTCATGCCTTGTAGAAGACACTAAAATGCAAATCGAGGACCCTTGTTTTTTCTCATGGGAGACCCAAACAGACCACCCTACCATGGATATTGTTGTTCAAATAGATGTTGAAGGGGACATTCCACTTGGTTATTACATGATTCAAGGGGTAGTTGAAGCTGCTATTCAGACCGATCCCATGATGAACCAGGAAGAAAAAACCTAAACTGAAGAAACACCTACTTAGATTCCCCTAATCAAGGAAGCATTTATTAGTAGACTACATAATGAATTACTGAAGGTGCAGCAGGAATTATCCCAATACAAGGAGGAGGTAGTGCCCCTGAAGATACATCAAGAATTAAAGAAAAATTTTGCGGCACTAACCATAACTGAGGATGAAATCTTTGCTCAGTTCAGGGCTAAACGAAAAAAGGTTGAGAAAGCACGGGAGAAATTACGGAAGGCTAAAGAGCAGTTGGAAATTGTCTACTCTCTTTATTCAAACACCTAGGCATGTAGATCCCCTGCTACAAATTATGCCCTATACCTCTTGGAAAGATTCCCCCTACTAAAAATTAAAGCTGCTAAGGTTAGTAAGCCTGTGGAAATCAAAACCACCCTAGGTTTTGTCAAATGATTTAGAGAACAGAATGAGCAAGTACAATGCCTCCTTTATGAGCTTTATATGCACAATTTCTTTCTGGAAGATGAGAGGGACAGCAACCCTAGCCCCTTTATAAGGGATGTACAACTCCAGGCATTTCTCTTTTTCGCTACTAATCAACTCAAGTGGGCCAAGGCCCAAAATACTTTTAGGAGGCATGAAGAAGGAATTGACCTAAGGATGAGAAGGGAACCAACCAAACCCCTATAGCTCTTGAGTAAACACAAGCAATCCATGAAGCGATATGGTGTTATAGGCCAACTAGGGCCATTTCATACAGATGTTATACAAGCTGGAAAGGAGTACTTCCAAGAGATTGAGGAGGAATCCTTGTCTGTAGCAAGACAAAGGTGGGAAGCCTCCAGCATTACTATTAGAAAGAGAACCATTTGGATATCGGAACTTTAAAGCTGTCTCCTCTCGTTTCTATAAATACAGTAACATGATTTTGATTATGGGACCTAAATGGATAGGATGTCGGTATAGGACTCCAATCATATGGTATCCTCCAAATAAGTATCATTGTGATTACACCTTAAAGGATCAAGATGTTACCCAGGCTTTTGCTATATTAAAGAAGAAAAATGGCTTTAGACATTATAAGGAGGAGGTATATTCTGCCTACTCCCTAACTCAACCACACATCAACTATTGAATTGCATGAGGAAATGCAACAAGGTAAGCTGGGGAGGATGTTGGGTCAAGAAAAATGTATATTTTCTCCTCAGTAATTCCTTTATTTCGTATTTATCCTTACACGATTATCTTTGTTTATGAATTGAAATAAAGGAAATTATAGTTAAAGTTGGGTGAAAGCACTTGGTAACAAATTAGATAAATCTAGCACTGGAAACTGACTTTTTACTATCCTTGTGTGCAGAAGACGTGGATTGGTCAATAGCAGTTCATTTGACAGAGCAGCATCAGGCCGTAAAAAGGAAAGACAGTGTTCGAAGCAGGGAACACCCGAGAGACCAGGCAGACCAATACTATTTCATGACAGAATCAAATTATGTATTGTGAAATCCTCAGGATCCCCTAATCCTAAGGATTCACTTTTATCGAGTTTACTCTTTTACTATTATATAAGGCCGAAAGGCAAAAGAGTTCAGTTAGACTTATGTAATTTATAATTATTCTTTTTGGGACATATACTATTGTTATCTCAGTGATATTGTAATCTGGTTACTTATATTAATGAAAGATTGTGTTTGATCTTCACTTATGTTCTGAGTATTCCTTAGCGGAGACTTCTGGCAACTTTGGGCCCAGTCAAGATAAGTTCTACTACTTTCTTGTGTTATAATCTTTCCATTTGAATATTTATTGATTGTTAATGTTCATTCAATATCATTTCTCTTATTGTGAGGATTGGTGATTCCAATTCATATTGTTGTTCATTTTGATTCATACTTAGTCGTGTGATGTATCTGAGTAATGCTTTGATTTGATTGGTTATATTAGTTCAAGAAGTATATTGTTATTCATTCTGAGTTATGATATCATAGATCTTAGAGATGGTGTTAATTAATTTCCATAATCTGTTGACAGAGAATAGTTGTTGTTTAGAAATCATTTATCGTATTTGTTTGATTGTCGTTCAATTAAGAATTGTCGTTCAATCGAGATTGTCGTTCAATCGAGATTGTCGTTCAATTAGGATTTGTCATTCAATTCTAATTTGCGATAGATTGACATTGTTGTTCATTTCTTACAGTTCTCTTTCTTAATCGAGTGAGTTAGTTTTAATTCTATTTGAAGATTGCCAAGCATGATTCTTTGCATTCGCATTCAAATTCATTTGATTTTGGAATAAGTAGACGGAATTGCGGAGTGTGTGAAAAATTCTTTCAGAGTTATTTCTTCCTTAGTTATTTCTTTAAGAGTTGTGTCAATTAAATTGGAAAGATAGTTATTAGTGATTTCAATGATTTAATTTTAGCTAACCTCTGAATTCACTGCATAGATTGTGGTGACACTCTTGAGATAAAAATACTTACCTTGGGTTGAAAATTAATGTAGGAATTAAGATTGCCCGTAAAAAGACATCTTAGTGCACCAACAGAAACCACTCAATGCAATGGCAATCATTGCTTCCTAAGGGGGGAGTATTGGTCTGAGTAGAAATTGGTAGTTATCCACCTTTTCCATCAAATCACCATAGTTAGTAATTTTTTTTAGTATTGGTGGTTTTCAAGGCCATGGTTTTGGTAAACCATGGTATCCACCCATGGTATTCAAGAGGTGAAAGAAAAAAAAAAAATCTAATTGTGCAATTGATTTTTACAATATACAATTATTCGTTGGTTTTTACCATAATGATTTATGGTGTTCACTCATGGTTTTTATAACCCATGGTATTGGACATATAATGCAAATGCATAACTCTAGGTGAAAAGATAATGTAAATAATACAAATATGGACCTTCATTATTGTAAAAGCATGAAATTTTTCATCATGATGTAGTCCGATGATATTTTTACCACTTAAATTATTTTTCATATGAATTTATTCTACATTATTTTTTTATACACTTGTGAAATTTTGTTATCGTCATTATTTTGTCTTATTTCTCAGATAGTCTAGATCAAATGTTCTCATCCATGACATTTCAAATGTTAGTGTATGTGCATTTTGTGCAAGTGTGTTTCCCTTTCGCCATGATTCACCTTATAAAAAAACTTATTTTCTTCAATTGATCTAATCTAATATTTATTCTACTCTACATAAGTTTTATCCAAAATGCTATCACCCATGACATTTCAATTTTTTGTTTAATTTAGTTAACAAATGAGTTTATGACATGGTTTTACTACAACTTCAAAACCATAATCATAATTTATGAAAGTATCAATTTAAATGTGCTTCCAACTACTCAAAATCATGGGACAAACTTATTTAAAATCTTGTCAAAATAATTTTGGATTGATAAAATTGCAAGTATGGAATGTTACTATTATACAATTCAATGACAATGAAAGTATTCAAAAACATTAATTGCATTTTTATATTAAGATCGACAATCTCATTGATTCAATAATACAATTCCAAAAAACATATCTTAACAAATTTTCAATAATAATAAATTTAAAAAAAAAAAATCAAAATTATAAAGCATTTAACCTTCTTCATAGAATGGAAACAACCATCTATAAATTTTCTCTTCAACACTAACTTTCACCAAAACTTTGAGATGGAATGGTTAAGGAAGAAACCTAAAAATGTATACAAGCCAATATGCCTTAAAATTATAATTATATATTATATATATATATTATATATATATATATATATATATAATATATATATATATATTATATCATTTCAAATGTAATCATTTTTCGTAAGTGTAATTTTTTTTGTATTGAATTTAGATAGAATGTGAACATAATTATTTTTTTTAATAGTATAAGCATGGCATGAATGTGTAACTTCAATGTTTAAAAATTTAAAGAATGGAAAATTTTAAGGTTAGAATTTTATGGATTTTCTCAAAAAAAACGATTTTCTAATTTTCATTTTTCCTAAAAATGATTTACCAAATTTTATAGGATAAATTTGTTTTAATTAAAAAAATTGACTAAAAATTTATAAAAACTATATAAAATCTTCAGAAGTTTCTAGTTTTATAAAGATATCGCCAAATATTGTATGGTTTGCATATTAAATATCAAAAGATCCACTAATATTCTACACTTTAATATCAATTTGAATGCTTTAAAATTTCTCTGACTAAAAAGATTTAAAATTTAAAATTTAAAATTGAAAAAAATAATATCAATCATTAATATATAAATATACATGCATAGAATAGTGGGACCTTTTAACCACAAATTGATTGGATAACATTTATAATGAACCCATTGGGATAAACTAGTGAGCCACACCCAGAGAGATTGAACTAGATACAGATTGGCACATAACTAATTGAATGTCATCAATATTGGTAACAACGAATATAATTATCCCCTTGAATTTTAATCCCTATTTATGTTAATATTGTTGGAATTAAAATAACTTCATCTATTATAAAAACATTAAGGTTGATGTAATACTCAAATGCAATACATAATATTTATTTCAAATAAGAAATAAAATCCTTTTTAAACCTAAAATGAAACACAATTTGTCAAATCTCACTAGTACAATTGAATTTTGAATTTTGACGGTTATTTTGTAAGGCAGTCAAAGTTTGAAATTCATAATAGTAAGGAGGGGACAAAATAATATCTAGCAATGTTAAAGGTTGGTGTGGCCCAAATTAATTGTGATTCTC
Source organism: Pinus taeda (assembly GCA_000404065.3). Taxonomy (NCBI): domain Eukaryota; kingdom Viridiplantae; phylum Streptophyta; class Pinopsida; order Pinales; family Pinaceae; genus Pinus; species Pinus taeda. The sequence continues at coordinate 13,282 of APFE030495362.1, read as the reverse complement.
AAGCGATTTTGATAGCTTAAATATTTTTGAGTCACAATATCTTAGACCACAAGCCAGTGTTACAAATTACAAACATAATAATAAATAAATAAAGCACAACTTTAATGAATAAATTACAATAGTCTTCTTATAACGCATAGAGAATAATATGGGTATAAAAATAAATTAATCGTCCTAATTTAATATATATGTGTGGTGTTTCATTATATATAAGAAAAAAATAATACTCATTGATGATACTACTTGTTTTAATAGCGTAAGCTAATTTTATATTAAAAATATCATCACTTGTTTTAACAGAGTAAGCTAATTTTATATTAAAAAAAGAACTGCTGACAGATTTGATAAGAAAATTGTGTGCATGACTAAAATTCTACCAAGTTACAAGTTCTATGTATAGCGAAACAATCTTTTTATAAGTTTCGCCCTTCTGAATCAATTTAGATCATAATAATAATAATTCAAAAAAATCATAATCCTAAGATAGAAAATCTAACAAAAGAATCATAATTCTAAGATAGAAAATCTAACTCTCATAACTAAATGTAAAAAAAAACAAACACTAAATTACAAGATTACATGGCTGCATTTTATACTTTTTAAAATGGATATATTAAGAACCTTTGACAAACAATATTAAAAACGACATAAAAGATAATAAAATTGCATGGCCAAGCTCAATTTAAAAGAAGATACAATGCAAAAAAATATATTTTATGAAATTATAAATATTATTTACGTTATTTAAAAGTAGAAATAAACACAAACACATATATATTCATATAAAATGTTAAAGCAGTAAGTTTTAAAAATAACATATTAATGCATAACTAAAAATAAATAAATAAAAATTACAACATTCAAAAACATATTCTGGTTTTTCACTAACATTAAAAATCACATTGGTTGAAACTAAGAAATATATCGCGAACCATTAATTTTGAAAGAAACCTAAATAAAAATCGTAAAATACTAGCAAAATATATATTATTATTTATTAATGATTATATAAGTTGTTGGTTATAGTTTAAATGTTTTATGAAAAATAAAAATAAAAATAAAAAATTAAGAATATGTGTTTTTGCTTAAAAAGTTATGGATTTAAATACAAGTGAGTAGAGTATGTACACTTTTATAAGTTTTAAAAGTCAAATTGTTACATAAATGGGTGTCCCTTGTTCACAAACAAGGGACCTTATGCTCAATTTGGTGTCTAGCTTAGTCTGGCCTTAAAAATTATTATTATTATTATTATTATTATTTGTTATTCTAAATGTTTATGGATTCTTTTTTTCCAACTAAAAATAATAGGAAGGAAGCGATAGTGGCTAGGATTCTACACCATAGACCCCTATCAACCCTTATCCATCTACGCATGGATAGCATTCTCCTTCGGAGATTCACATGAGATCCCTCCTTGGTGGCAATGTCTCAAAATGGTTCTTCATCCCTTGTTAATTATATTACTTCATGGTTGTGACTCACTTAGCTTCAGATGCATCTTATAAATAGGAGGAAGCCAATTTTATGTAGCCCTTGGGAGCCAATATAAACAAATTTGGTTCTCCAGGATGCACGATGGACAGTGCATGTAGATCCAGTTCTCTTCCTCCAAATAGTGATATTATGAAAAATTCCAAGTGTCCTCCTTGTCTTTTGGTTTAGAAGGATCCAACCATAGCTATTCCCATAGAGAAATATGCTTCATTTAAGGAGGCCTTCTATTATACCAATGGGATTTGTTTATCATTTCAATGGCGTCTAACTTTGTTTAGTTGATCTACATAATTGAATTTCAAACTCCAAAAAATCTCAATTAAGAGAAGAGGCTTTGATTTTCCCTTGTGCAAAGAGTTTCTTCATTGTTCATTTTTATCTTGCTAAAGATGGGGATTTGATTTTAAACTTTCAACCTTGTTTCTAGGGAAACTCTAGATTTTGTATGAAACATTGGACTCCTTCCTTTGACCCTCTTACAAGCACCCTCTCCTCAACTCATATGTGGGTTAGACTTCCAAATATGCCTTTGCATTTTTGGGGTTTCCACTCTCTTCAATCCATTGGCAAGGCTCCTAGAACATACAATTGAAAAAATACTGAAAAGAGAGATGGATTACCACTACATATGTCCACATATGTGTGGAAATGGACTCTGGCAAAGGGTTTTCAATAAAAATAGTTCGTAAGGGTGAGAATGACTCTTTGACACAAAAGCTAGATTATGAACATATTTCTTTCCATTGTATATCTTATTTTGAAATGGGGGGTTTAACAACAAATTTACCAAAAGGCCATAGAAAAAGATAAGCGTCAACGAAAACCAACCTACTATGTTAGAGTTAAGGAATAACATCAATTAATTACCAAATAAAATCTACTTGAATTAGACTCTCCTATGAAAGAGCCAAAATTGGATATAGAAGAAATGGGGAACACATCAGTGGATATTATACAAGCTAGGGATATTCCCTCAAAAGAAGATACTTCATCTTAGAAAGAATTAATAGAAGGTCTAATGAAAGAGGATCCAAGTTTTCACTTAGTTTCCATTTAGGATGCAAAACTCCTAAGGCAATTTGGGAAGATTGGGCTAAAGATGATGAAATACAAGAATAACTAAAACCCTAGATCAAAATGAATTGGGAAAGGTCATGATAGAAAAGAATTTATCAAAGACAAAGGAAGTTTGAACGACAATATCTAAGAGGAAAAAATATCCTTTAATATCATAGCCAATAGTGACAAGAATTCAATTTTGTAATCTAATTTAGTTATGCGGTACTTTTCTCTTGCTATTGTGTCAACAATTTGTCAAAATTTACTCATGTAAGAAATATCAAGATGAACAAGGTTAGCAAGAGTGAGAAGGGCTATTCCTAGTCCCAATAAAAAGATAAAATTAACCTTCTCTTGGACACTTGGGAAAATAACATACAATTATGAAGAAGCTTATGCTTTGTACCAAGTATTGATGTTAGCAACTAAGAAAGAATTCAAATTTTAACCATCTTGAACGTAGAAGTTAATATTAATTTGTTACTACTTATGAATTCGAACCGAAAACAAGAGATTACAAATTTCCTCTACAATTCTACGAAATGGAAATCACAATTTAGAAACACATGCAATGACATGCAACCTTCAAAACCAAAAGAACAAAATGATTTACAGGGGAACCGAACTAGGAAAAATTCCTTCGTTGCTTTTCAGTAATCAGATGAGAATGAGAAACTATTACAATGTCTTGCTCCAATCAGAAGCGCCCTACACTGTAAACTTGTTCGTCTGCTAATTGTCCTTCTCTGGCCAACACTTAGCAAATTCAAGCCTCCATCTTCCTCCTATTTCCTTGTGCAATTCAGGAGAAACTGAGATCCTAAACAATAGGGGAAGTACCTATTTCCTTGCACAATTCCCAAGGAATTGATCACCTGCTTAATTACTAAGCATGTACACTCAACGAGTATATGATTGATAATTACAATGTGCCTTTTCATCCACTCCAGCTAGGAAATTTAAATTCCATGCATGTTTGGGTTACATTTAGTTGATTGACTAGTTTAACTAAGAGATCAGTGAGTTAATGTAACAAACAAAGTTTGTATACACAACAAAATAATTCAGAAGAACTGAAATATGTAAGTATCCATCATAGGATAAGTCATAATTGTATATAACAATTGTTGAATGTACAAAAATATGTGTGTAGTGATTACAATGAGGGTCCTCTTATATACCTAGGCAGGTGCCCTTTCATAAATGGTCATGTCTCTAAGACATGCATCTTCATTACTAACTAGTTAACTATTAGTTAATTAATTATTTATTATTTATTTATTATTATTATTATATTTATATTTACATTTATTATTTTTATATGAGTATTCATAACATTTTCTCTCTTCAAAAAGTTTTGTCCTCAAAGCTTACTGATGAAAGGTCGTATCTCTTTTCCTGTCTTGAATATCTTCTCGTCTCAGAACTTTCACCTTCATTGATACAAGACGATATGATCCTTTGAGTGATAAAAAAAAAAAATCGAACTAAGAATGGATCTGGCCATCCAAGATTAATCTTCTATGGAATCTTCTGATCACTAGAAATTTGTAATGAATTGTTATCATAACACTAAAATTTGCAAACTTCAATATTCCTTGGAACGTAAATCTATTGTTTCCGTTCTAAATGGTCTAATATGTAGACTAACTTAGTTGTCTTCTCTTGTGATTCAGATGCTAATACAGAGTTCTTGTGGTTTTATTTTTCCTTAATCTATTCATGGTGATTTCTTGTTTTATTGGGGGCATCTGATTTCTTTCAGGTTTAAAAATTGCTTGATTAATTGTGAGATATTCACTTGAATTTTTTGTTGTTTGGACTACAACTTCTGAGTACGTCTTCACATTAACTAATTTATCCTCTTCTTGAGATGTGACATTGAATGGATTGGTATGTGTTCCTTTATCTTTGACTTGGACTGTTACGGGTGGAGAATTTATACTTCTTCTTGAGTAAGTTGTTCTAACTTGTCATTTAGTGATTTCTTCACACTTTTAAGCTTCTTTATTTGTGTAAGAAGGCTTTGGTTATAATTCCTTAAGCGTAAAATCTCTTTGTTTTCTGATTCATTGACTTTGTCCTTAATATCCTTCTCTTTATCCTTTACACTTTTGATTAGTTCTAACAATTTTTTATGAAGTTTTTTTAAGCATAAATTTTCCTCTTCCTTCTCTGATAGGTTTTCGTTGAGCTTCTAGTTGGAACTTTCTTTTTCTTGTTTTAGTCTTTGTTTCTTAACCTTAGATTTCTTGACCTTTGAAATTAATTTTTCAATGTGGTTTTTAAGTCGACGAATTTCTTCACTTTTATTGGATATGAATTCTTCAAGCTCCTTATGTTTCTTTGATATTCATTATTGATTCTCTTATAGCATTAGTTTTTGAATATCCTTAAAGTATTCTAATGAAGGTGTTACTGATTATGTCTTACTTTTTATGTCTCAAAATTTGACTCTTGAAAATGGCAACAAGAAAGTCATAATTTAATATTCGCTTGAATTAAATTAGGAGAAAATTGTAATTCCACATCATAAGACAACGAGAATGAGTTAACTAAATTAATTTCACTTAGTTGGTTCAGTTAATTCGATTTGATGTCCTAACTTGAGTCATGTAGAGTGGTTCCTAAATTTTAGGAGCATAGGTTGAGTTTAATTTGAGTTGTAATAGTTTAATTCAATCAAACTGAATTAATGTCAATTAAACTAGTTCCAAATGTTGGAGGAACTAGTAGGAGGTCCAGTATTGGGGTGCAACTTTGTGTGTTCAACAAGTAAACTGATAAATCAGCCATAATTAACTCGAGCATGCATGAAATTCAAGTTACCCAGTTGAGATTGGAGTTCAAGGGAAGTGTACTATCAATTGTATAATTTTCCAAGTTGTACAAGTGGTGCATGTAGTCAAAGAAGAGCCTATAGATATTATGCAACTCATTATGGAGATTTCCCTAATTAATAGGGGCTAATTCCTTGCGAAATAGTGCGAGGAAATAGGAGCTTAGCAGGCAGCAAAATTGGCTAAGTATTGGCCAGAGACAGCTTGTGAGGCAGTGAGCTAGATTGTACTAGTTCAGAGGTTGCTCAGGCTTGAGCAAGAATTGTAAATCTTCTCTAATTCTTTTATCTAATGCAATATACAAATAGGAAGCGGTTTTGAGTAGCAAGCTTTGCCCTTAGATAAATATTTGAGTATATGTGATTGAATCTTGTCTCGTGTTTTGTGATTTCTCGATCGATTAATTGTTTCCACTGATGAATAGAGTAGATTCAAGTATTTTTTTTTAGAATATTACATAAGAAGTTTGAATCTACAAGGAATTTATGTATGTTATCAGAGCAGGATTCACAATAGAAGAGAAGAATTTGAGTTTGTCTTTGCATGTGAAATTGAATTTGCAGTATCATTCTTCAGAGCCAACGGGATTTCGTACTATGGATTGAGACTCGAGTATGCCCTTGAGGGTAGCTCAAATTATATTGCTTGGAAGGACAGGATGGAGGCAATGTTAGAAGATAACAGGTTGAAGGAATTCATAGACAATGATATTCCTAAGCCTCCAAAAATTGATGCTCAAGATCTGGTAGAATGGAAGAAATGTGTGGCAAAGGCAAGGAGGATCATACTAGAAGGAGTTCAAGATCATATTTTCTCGAACGTCCACGAGAAGGATACCCCATATGCAATGTGGCAAGCCCTGATAGATTTTTTTTAGAACAACAATGACCACAAGAAGCTGGCACTGAAGGATAAGCTTTGGAAGATCAAGATGGAGAAGGGAAACACAATACCACAGTACTTGAGCAAGCTCACCCAATGTCGAGATGAACTTGGGAGTATTGGTATTACGGTTGTCGAAGATGATCTGGTAAGCCTAGCACTTATAGGCCTTCCCAAGAGCTAACATAGCTGCCAAGATTTGGTAAATGGGAGGGAGAAGCTACCGAATTGGGAGCGATTGTGGTCTAACTTAAGAGATAAGGCGAAACACCATAGATGAAACCGCATCCAAGCATGATGAGGAGAACTATGTGTTCGCTGGAAAGGAAAATAAAGGGAAAGGCAATAAATCCCAATCCAAATGAGATTATGGTCAGGAAGGCAAGAAGAAGGACTTGTCGAAGATTAGATTTTTTCACTGTCATGAGTTGGGACACTATGCCATGAAGTGTCTGCACAAGAAGGCCAGCAATAATCCCTCAGGAGGAGTGGCAGATGAAGCTCTAGCTTCACAATTTGAGTTGGATTTCACACTCATTGCATGTATGTTGACATCGGTGATGGGTAGTATGTGGTATCTGGATAGTGGAGCCTCATTCCATATGACGGGAAACAAAGAATTTTTCAATGAATTAGAGGAGAAGGAACTCTAGATGCACATCAAAATGGGAGATGATGGAAGGCATACAGCAACTGATATCGGTACAGACACTTTTAAGAGGTATTTTGGTTCTCCTCTCACATTAAAAGATGTCATGTATATTCCGGGTATGAAGAAGAATTTGGTTTCAGTTGCTATGTTGGAAGACCTTGGCTTCAATGTGATATTTAGCAAAGGAAAGGTTTTCCTTAGACATATCGCCACGAGACAAGTGAAGCGGATCAGGGTTCGAGTGCAGAACCTCTACATATTGGATATAAAAGATCTTGCTACCTTGAGCACGAAAGTAGAGAAGGTGCATAGCCAAGACATCGGTGAATTATGGCATAGGAGACTTGGCCATTTGCACCATGGAGCTTTGAAGATAATGCAGCATATTTCTAAAGGATTTTCCAATGGTGCACTAGAGTAGCGACATACATGCAAAGGGTGTACACTAGGGAAGTACACCAAAGCCACCTTTCATGATAAGGACAGTAAAGCACAAACAGTCCTTAAAAGAGTTCACTCAGATGTGTGTGGACCTTTCTCGACAGCCTCCACGTCCAAGCACAGGTATTATGTTATATTTGTAGATGATTTCTCACATAAGTGTTGGATTTTATTCATGCAAAAGAAAGGCCAAACATTCTCCAATTTCTTGAATTTAAAGCACTTGTTGAGAAAGACACTAGCAGGAAAGTGAAGGCTCTCAGGAGTGATAATGGTGGTGAATATGTATCGAATGAGTTCAAGAAATTATGTGCATCAGAAGGCATTCAACGGGAGTTAATAGCACCCCATAACCCACAACAGAATGGGGTGGCTGATAGGAAGAACAAAAGTATTATGGGAGTTGCATAGGCGATACTACATAATCAAGACCTATCGTTGCACTTGTGGGATGAAGCATGCAGCACAACAATATATGTGCAGAACAGGAGTCCTCGTCAGATTCTTGGGATTAGTACACTAAAAGAAGTTTTTTCAGGGAAGAAACCAGATGTGTCACACTTGAGGATCTTTGGTTCATCATTTTATTGGCATGTTACCAAGGATGCAAGGAAAAATCTAGAGCCGATGACTAAGTTGGGAATATTTTTGGGGTACTCTAATACACCTCACAACTATCATAGGATGACAGTTGATCGTAGAGATGTGAAGTTTGATGAAGAGAAGGACATGAGATGTTCCCTTGAGAGGGAGCTTCAGTTACATGTAGATGAGGAGATTTTAGCTCCAAAGGAAGAACCTCAAGATGATGTGGAGAAGCCAAAAGCAAAGGAGTAGAGAGTGGAAGCACCCACTCATGCAAAGACATCTAGAGATGGAAGGAAGCGCACCAAGGAAGATGAAATATTATTGCATGATGCTAGAGAGAATGTGGGAGCACCCACATAACAGCATAGGCAGATGAGGTCACCATATCGATACATTGGGTACATAGCTCTGATGAAAGAGCTAGTTGAGGCAGAACCATCCTTATTCGATTAAGTAGTGTAGAAGCCAATATGGGTTGATGCCATTGTAGAAGAATATGATTCCATATTCAAAAGCAGTGTTTGGGAAGTTGTCCCAAGGCCAGATAACAAGTCAGTGGTAGGTTCGAGGTGGATCTACAAGGTGAAGCAAGAAGTAGATGGAAGCATCAATAAATAAAAGGCCAAATTTGTGGCTTAGGGGTTCTCTCAAGTGGAGGGAATTGATTACGAGGAGACCTTTTCTCTTGTAGCAAGGTACTCTTCAATCAAATCAATTCTAGCTCTTGCAGCACAGATGGGATGGTAGATACATCAGATGGATGTGAAGATAACATTCGTCAATGGAGTGATTGAGGAGGAGGTGTACATTGAACAGCCGGAAGGATTTGAGACCTTCAACAAAGAGTCGCATGTGTGCATACTCAAGTGAGCGATGTATTGATTGAAACAATCACCCCGTGCTTGGTACACCAGGATTGACAACTATTTCACCAGGTTGGGCTTCACCAAAAGTGAAGAAGATGCAAACCTTTACCATATTGTGGTTAAAGGTAAACTATTGATATATAATATTATATTTCAATGATTTTATTCTAACAGGTGATGAGACGTTGGTCAAATCTTCTATAGAGGATCTTGCAAGAGAATTCGAGATGAAGGACCTAGGGCTCATGCATTATTTCCTTGGTATGGAAGTATGACAAGGAGATGGGGAACTGTTTATCTCTCATTGCAAGTATGCAAATGAGATATTGAAGAATTTCCACATGAAGAGAAGCAAACCCATGGAGACTCCTCTAGCAGGGAATTGGAGGAAGGAAGATGTTACTTCAGGTGAAGTAGTGGAGGCTACTATTTATAGGCAGTTTGTGGGTTCACTAATGTATTTGGTGAACACACGACCAAACATGTGTTATGCATTTAACCATCTTAGTGAAGCAATGGTTAATACAACCAAATTGTATTGGAAGGCATCCAAACATGTGTTGAGATACCTCAGAGGCACCACTAAATATGCTATTTGGTACAAGTGAACAAAGGGAGTGAAGCTACAAGGATTCACATATGCAGATTGGGCAGGTAATCCATCAGATAGAAAGATCACATCAGGAGGCATCTTCGGTGTTGGGTCAGCAACAGTTTCTTGGTACAGTAAAAAGCAGAGATTAGTTGCACTCAGTTTAGCAGAAGTAGAGCACATGGTTGCAAGTCAAGCAGCTTGTGAAGCTATCTGGATGAGGAAGATTCTTGTTGAGTTATTTGGTCAGGTGATGGATCCCATTTTGATTTACTGTGACAATCATAGTTGTATCAAACTCTCTAAAAATCCATTTGTTCATGATCAAGCATATTGATATGTGGTATCACCATCTACGAGATTGTGTGCAGAGGAGAATCATGTTGTTGGATTACATTCCTACAAAGGAACAAGATGTAGATATTTTGACAAAGTAATTGTCAAGATGCAAATTCAAGTTCCATAGAAGTTGGATCGGGGTAGCACATAATCCCTTTCTTGTTAAGAGGGAGTGTTGAAAATGGAAACAAGAAAATCTGGATTTAATTTTCCCTTGAATTAAATTAGGAGAAAATTGTAATTCTACATCACAAGACAACGAGAATAAGTTAACTAAGTTAATTTAACTTATTTGGCTCAGTTAATTCGAGTTGAGGACTTAACTTGAGTCATGTAGAGTGGTTCCTAAATTTTATAAGCCTAGGTTGAGTTTAATTTGAGTTGTAATAGTTTAATTCAGTCAAACTGAGTTAATGTCAGTTAAACTAATTCCAATTATTGGAGGAACTAGTAGGAGGTCTAGCAGTGGAGTGAAACTTCATGTGTTCAACCAGTTAAGTGATAAATAAGCCATAATTAACTCATGCATACATGAAATTCGAGTTACCTAGTTGAGATTGTAGTTCAAGGGAAGTGTACTATCAATTGTATAATTTTCCGAGTTTTACAAGTGGTGCATGCAGTCAAAGAAGGGCCTATAGAGATTACGCAATTCAGGATAGGAATTTCCCTAATTAATAGGGGGCTAATTCCTTGAGAAATAGCGCAAGGAAATAGGAGGTTGGAAAGAAGCGGAATTGGCTAAGTATTGGCCAGAGACAGCTTGTGAGGCAGTGAGATAGATTGTACTAGTGCAGAGCTTGCTCGGGCTTGAGCAAGCATTGTAAATCTTCTCTATGTTTCTAATCTAATACAATATACAGATAGGACGGGGTTTTGAGCAGCAAGCTTTCCCCTTAGATAAATCTTTAGGATATGTGATTGAATCTTGTCTCATGTTTTGTGATTTCTCGGTCGATTAATTGTTTCCGCTGATGAGTTGATCCAGGTGGATATTGGTGGCCACCCTCCTATTCCATTTGGACCCCCACCATTGTTTCTTTTAGTTTTTCAGTTTCCTTATTTATAGCACAATTTACTATTTTAGGCAGTTTTTCGGGCCCTGGACTTCCAGAGTCGTTTTGAGGCCCTAAACGACATTGTTTTTGGGAAAACTAAGGCCAAGATGGGTTAGTGACTGATGTTGGCCATTCAAAAGTTGTAGTCCTTGGATAGATCTTTCTAATGAGGTATTTCATGCGTCAAATAGAGATCGTATGCCAAAGTTACAACCCCGGGAAGAGTATGTACCAATTTACCCAAACGGGGCCCATAGTTTGGCGATTCATCTCCTAGGGTTAGGTTTTTGGATGTTTAGGGTTTTCCATTGTTTTTCAATAATAAATAGGCATTCGAGCCTCATTGTAACACAGAGTAGAAGGCATGTAGCGCCCACATCTCTTCTCAAAGATAAGCTACCATTGCCTGAGCTAGTCTTATTTACATTCTATTGTAAACATATTTCAGTGTTTGATATTACTGAAATGAAGTGTTATTTCTATTGCATCTCTGTATTTCTGGTTATATCTGTAATTTGTTGCACTCCTGTTTAAATCCGGATCAGTGGTATCAGAGCAATCTTCTCTTTCTCTATTTTTCTTTGCATGTCCCCAACGAGGTCGGGATATAAGGAGTTAGGGCTTGATCTGGTTGAACCTTTGCAAGACCAGCCTTGCGAACCCCAACAACCGCCCATGGGGGAAGAAAAGAAAGATGAGGGAGCAGGAGATCCTATCCAAATATTGCTTGAGGAGGCCCTTGAGAAACAAAGGAATGCGATGATGGATAACTTTGCCTAGATCCTTCAACAGTTTCCTACTAGCAGTGCATCCACATCCAGCAACCACTATGGAGGCTCCACTCCTTTTAAGGTAGATGTAAACTTTGAAATTCCCATATTTGAGGGCCAAATAGATGCAGATGTCGTAGATAAATGGTTAAATCTGCTAAATGGGTATTTTTCTGTTCATGATTTTTCCAGTCGAGAAAATATTATTTTTGCTCTTCTCAAAGCGGCCCCCCACATCAAGAACTAGTGGGAAATCTACTGTGAGCAAAAGGATGAAATTAGGACCTCACTATTTTCAGTGGCACCCACTTGGAATTTGTTCCAGGACGCCATCAAGGAGCGGTACTACCCTGTTGATACTTATGAGGATATATACATAAAGTGGACCACGTTGTGGAAAGGAAGGGACCAAGATGTGTCGAAGTTCACCAATTTTTTTCATACCCTTCACACGAAATTGGTTATCAAGGATTCTAAGAAACCGTTGTTACTCAAGTACTTCGGCTGCCTACACAGGTACATCCAGGACAAGATGGATTTCATGTAAATCTCCTTGCTCAGAATGGCGTACCGATATGCCCTCAAGATCGAGCAGAAGTTTAAACAGAAGAAGCGAGACTTTGGATCTGTGAATCTGAAGCAAGGGAAAGGTGCCCCAAAACCTTAGAACAAAGGAAAAAGCCAAGGTGGGGTGGCCCAAGACAACCCGCCAAAGCCGCAAGCAAATAACAACACCGCGAAGCTGAAGAAGGACACAGGAAAGTGGTGTGAGTTCCATAAGAGCTCCACCCACAACACAAGTGAGTGTCAGGCCAAGCAGTGATTGGTGACCGAACTGAAGGCTTCAGAATCAGATGCATGTTCCGACTCTGATTCAGAACCCAACAAGAGGAATGACAAAGGGAAGAATATTATCGATGCGGATCCCAATGCCATCGTTGCCACCACAAAGATCCAAAGGGGGGAACCTGAAGATCCAGAGGAGGAGGAGGAGCTCCTCTTCCACTCCTAGATTTGGGTAAAAAGGGTTCCCCACTACAGTTCATTATCAATAGTGGGAGCCAAAGGAACCTCATTTCAGTAGAGGTCGTGAAGCGGTTGGGCTTACCAACCACAGCACACAATCGTACACCATCGGGTGGCTTCACCAAGGACGAGATCTTCGCATGAGCCAGCAGTGTCACCTTTCATATAGCATCAGTCCCTTCATGGATGAGGTTTTATGTGACATTGCTCCCCTTGATGTTTGTGATGTATTATTAGGCCAACCATACTTATGGAAGCGACATGTTGTGTATGATTCAAGGCCCCACGATGTTATTGTTACCTTGGGAAATAATTTGTAAAGGATACCAGAGGTAGCACCGCCTACCACAATCTCTTTAGTCACTGCATAATAATGCAGTAAGATCATTTCCAAAATCAGGGAATTTGTTTTCCTAATGATACGCCCTCAAGGAAAGAAGAATATGGTGGCCATGACCTCCAGACAGGGCCCCTATGCACGAAAACAACAAATTGACAAGGTCATGGAGGAGTACGAGGACATCTTCACCTCCCCCGCAAGGGTGCCTCTGCACTATCAGGTCAAGCACTCCATCAACCTAACCCTAGGTGTGTCGTTTCCCAATGGACCAATCTATCGACACTTTGTTCTGGAGAACGACGAAACCAAGAGGCAGATTCAGGAGTTGTTAT
>APFE030495359.1:1867-13046 GCA_000404065.3 Pinus taeda | reverse complement strand
ACCATACCTCTTTTATAAATATGGTATTTGGGCCTTTGGCCCATAAGATTCACTTAAATAAAACCTATTCTTGAAAATTGGCGAATGGATTCACTTAAATAAAACCTATTCTTGAAAATGGGTGAATGGAAGGTTGTAACTCCTAATTTCAAGGGCTAAATTTACCTTTTTTACGCTCTCCCTTAAAATAAGGTGGGCTATTTGAGGTGATTTGTAAAAATGTACTATGATACAAAATATTCGCCCACTAAAAATTTAAAACCCCTTAATTTCGCTAAAGGGCAAACATTCGCCCCTAAAATTATCCTTGGATTAGACTGTTCAGGAATTACGGGATTCTGAATGACAGAGGTAGAGAAGAGCCAGACCAGCAAACCAATTGTCAATCCTGGAAGTGACAAAGTGGCCATATGGGGTGGACCAACATCTCCCAAAGATAGGAAGGGACTAGGATTTCCTTCACGGGGAAATCCTTGGTTGGTAGACTCCATTTTCTCAACCTGAAGATCAACGGGGGAATTTGTGACATTATTCCAATTAAAATAAATTTTTAGATGCTTGGACACAACTTGTTTTTTCAATTTTAAAGAGTCGAGAAAAAATAAAAGATGACTCTAGTCGCCTTCAATTTTTATTGAGCATGAAGTGACAAGCGCTCAGAGGACCTTTTCCTTTAAGGAGTCTGAAAAGGAGCAAAATGGACTTCTCTGGAGATCTAGGCATAGAGGATTACCAAACCAATCGTAAAACTGTAGAATACGTTTTACAGTACGGCAGTCAGTCTTCCCGAATGCCGTGTTTGGTGCATTACCATCAATAGGGTGGCAGACACAGCTTCCTAAGGATAAAGGATGCAGCCTATTGTGGTCTGCCAATATATAAACGACGGTATGTGGGAGCACAAGTCCGTACTGGCACTTGCCGTCTCAAAGTGGAGGAATCACCCAACCAGCATTGAAAGCAACAGTTACTAGTCTTTACGATGCCGGAATACATCTCTAGCCTAGACCTCTAGATGTTGTGCGTTAAGTTCCAAAGCGTTGTTAGATTCATTGAGATTTACTTGAAGTTGATCTTGCTTAACAATTTGCCTTTCAGGTTCACCACGTGATGTATGTGTAATTCCTAAATGCAGTCTAAGATGATAAACAAACATTTTATCTTCTTTCAGCAATGAAAATCCTAGCTACTAAAGGGAAGAAAGTCAAGCATCTTTACTTCACAGAGCACAGAGAACACGCTAATATGCACAGTCCTAAATCAAGCCAAGCATTCAAAATGAAAATGCACATGCATGTATTTGTTTTTCAGCTTCCTTAATGTGTGAATGACGTTAAGAAAGCTATGTGAAAAACTAAATTACTTTTAAAGCGGTTGTACTCAACAAAATTCTTTTTCGAAACGAAGTGAAAGCAAGAGAGACACTTTGCGATTTTGAAATGGAAATTGCTTTTCGACACTCTAAAACTAGTAATTCAAATCTTATGCAATAGTAACTGTATAATCAACTATATAAAACAATGGAATTGCTTTCTAAAACTGAAAACGATGGTTACGACACTTTCAGATCTAGAGATGATAGTTCGACTATGCTACTTTTTGCAAAAGAGAACTAAAATGATGCACGATACATGAAAAACGTTTATAGTTCTTTACACTAATGAGGCGGAATAATGCAAGAGAAGCGGGTGTTTGTAGAAGTACACTGACTACAGACATCAAAAGATCTTGAATAAGACCGAAAACAGTGAGAAAAATCCACAGTTGGAAGGTAGAGTCAATCCTCCCTACCCATCGTACCTGTTACACAGTGAACTCAGTATGCAGCGCACCTATTCCATTCGGGAAGTGTGATGCATACAGGCTGCCTTGAAGGTAGGGTGCGATGGTTACAGTGTGAGACTTTGAATTATATTTCTCTCACAGTTTGCAATTTAGTTTAGGTGTTTAAGCTAAATAGTACAGATCAATGTACGTAAAACACAGGGGTGATCTAAGAGGTTACTAGAGCCACCACTGAGGGAAATTAGATTGCTTGTAGATCTATTATTTAATTCATAAACAAAACACTGAGATTGATTGAAGCCGCATTGATCTACTTTGCATTTGTATGACAAATGCAGTTTGAAGGCTAGCTGGCTTGACTTCAGGCTCCGTCTGTATGTTTATAAAAGAAACAAGGATAGATAGGCTAACAAGTAATCTAGTTGCTCCCCAGTGGAGTCACCATTTTGTTATATGGGAATAGTGTCCACACAGATGCTGCTATTCACACTAAGATGGGTGGCTATCTTAGAAACAAACAATCAAAGTATACTATTGATTCCTTTTATGAAAATAGATGAGAGGAGAACCAAGAGGGCTAACCTGAGTCTTGCGCTCGATTTCCTCTCCTTCTTGATAGAGTTTTGTCGCTTCTCTTTGTCTGCTCAGCTTCAAAAGGACCTGTAGAATCACAGCAACATACTACTATGCAAGAAACAAGGATCTAAGTTCATAAATAATGCAGGATCAGATGTGCATTAACCATATACAAGCATATATAAACAGGTACACAGGAATATGGAAGGAAACAAGAATAGCTTTATTCAGATGAAAAGTAGCAAGAAGATTACAATGATGTGCTCTGACCCAGCATCATCCTCCAGCTAAGAAGCCCTTCTTCACCTCAAGCAAAGATACATCACCCAACACTCTGAATGTACACCAGAATACCAACAACACTTCTCTATAAGATACAAAATTCTAGCCTCTGGATCTCTGTGATGAGGGATCCATATATAGATGATTACAGAGAGGTGAGTCATCTTTTGCGATCTTGATTAGTGTCTTATCTCTGATAGTTCCTGCTTCCACTTGGAGAGTGATGATCTCTTACTCATCCCTGGTCGAAAATGGAGTGGCAAGTGTCAAAGGGGAAGCTTTTGGAAGATTCCATGATCTTCCACCTCACATTTTTGTCCCTTCCGTTTGTCCATTCCTGACCATCGCACCCTATAGAGGGACAAAATAGTATGCATCGCACCCTGTACATTGGGAAGGTGATATGCATCGCACCCTCTGCCTTGAGCTTTCAGTATGGTCCAGTTTTGACCATTTATGAGTAGTTTTCAGTGGAGAACTTCTGGGAGATGATGTAATCAGTTGACCTTGTTCCTTTAGGCAGTGAAGCAACAATTTTAGGGACTTAGGAGCCCTCAGTTTATGGACATTTTTGATTGGGGTTGAAGTGCCCAAAAATTTCTATAACAATTATGAGGATACAAAGAGAAATACATTATTTATCCAATTGATAAATCTAAAACAAAAGGGTTCGATCGCAGAGTAGATTGAGGACTTCCAAAGACTGAATATCAAGGTAAAAAATATTCTATAGAAGAATATGATTTTTGTCTTCATAGGTACTTTAAAGGATAACATTCAATATGAGGTTCAACTCTAGGAACCTAATTCATTAGAAAATACATTCAGGGTGGCAAGAAAAGTTGAAAGAAAATTTATGGCAGCAAGGAAGCCTACAACTCACAACTATAAATATGGAAGTGTTGTTGATCCTAGCCTCCCATAACCAACAAGGATGAAACCACAAAAAATAGAGGAAAAATAGCAAAAGGATAGCAAAAGGGATTTGTTAATGTTTTGATAGAAAATACACTAAAGGTCATAAGTGTGTTGAGAAGAAAATACTTTGCATAGATTTTGAAGAGGAGGAAGAAAAGGAACAAGAAACATCAAAACAAGAGCATATACACTAGGAACCAACCCCTGAGAAAGAAGAAATGAATATAACCATATCTTCTAATGCATTGGTGGGAATTGCCACTCCTCAAATTCTCGAGATAGAAGGATATATCAACAAGAAAAAGGTAATAGTGTTGATTGATTTAGGTAGTAATGATAATTTAATTTATTAAGGTAGCCAAGGAATTGAATTTCTTTCTATATCCAATAGAAGAGTGTTAAGTGATGGTTTCAAATGGAGGAACTATGAGTTTCTTTGGTAATTTCCATAATATCAAGATAACCATGGGGGAATATCTATTGAATAATCCAATTCTTTCCATTCCAATGGGTGTTGCTAATGTTATATTATGTGTACAATCGTTACAATCTTTGGGGATGGTAGCTTTAAATTTTCAAGAGATTTTCTTTAAATTTTTCTGGGAAGGAAAAGAAATTGAATTAAGGGGTAACACAGAGAAATCATGGAATATAATCAACTCTAATAGCAGGAAAAATCTTTTGAGGAAATAACATTGAGGTGTAATTGCATAATTGTCAAACCAGGTAGTAACTCCTCAAAACAAATCGTATATTATTCCTTCAAGTTGGTCTTTATTATATACATGAAGGAGAGACTGTTCACTTCATCTCCCGATGACCGTTCACATTTATTATTATTTATTTACATTAATTACATTCACCCAATCCTGATGATTAGGTGTCAACATTCCCCCCTAATTTGAAGGGATGTTGGTGAGTCCAAGCATCATTATGAATTGTTCAAGCTTTTCTCTTACAAGCGCTTTGGTGAAGATGTCTGCAATTTTCTCATTAGCGGAACAATGATGGAGATGGATTGTTTTTGCCTCAACATGATGTCAAATCAGATGATATTTAGTATTGATGTGCTTCGTTCGATCATGGAAATTTGGGTTCTTGGCCAACTTTATTGGAAAGATATTGTCAATCATGAGTGGAGTTAATTGTACTTGTTTTACTTGCAAAGTTTCAAAAATTTTCCTGAGCCACACAATTTCTTTTATTGCTTCAGCTGCTGCCATGTATTATGCTTCTGTTGTGGAATCTGTTGGAACTGATTGTTTGCGTGATCTCCAGGAGATAGCTCCTAATCCAAGACTCATAGCATATCCTGAAGTAGACACCCCAGTTTCTTTGTCTCCATCGAAGTCTGAATCACAGTATCCAATCAAGCTGAAGTTGTCCACCTTTGTATACTTGATTCCAAAGTCTTGAGTTCCCTTCAAGTACCTTAGAATTCTTTTTGTAGTAGACCAATGTCCCTCACAAGGCTTTTGCATAAACCTGGAGAGGATTCCAACAACAAATGAAATGTCTGGTCTGGTAGTAGTTAGGTAGGTGAGACTTCCTACAAGCTATCTATACTTTGTTGCATCCTCAAATTATTTTCCTTCAATAGATGCGAACTTTAAGTTTTGTTCCATTGGAGTAGTAAGAGGATTGCATTCTATCATGCCGAACCTATTCAATAGATCTCCAATGTACTTCTTTCGAGAAAGAAATATGGACTTTGGATGTTGAGTTACTTCAATACCAAGATAGTAATGAACATAGCCCAAATCAATAATTTCAAAACATTTCCCCAATTCCTTCTTTATGGATGCAATGTAGATTTAATTGTTCCCTGTCATCAAAAGATCATCTACATATACCACAAGATATACAACTGTTTTTCCAACTTTCTTGACAAATAAAGTTACATCATCAAGATCATAATGTTTGAAACTAAGTTTCAAAAGATGCTCAGTTAGTTTCTCATACCAGGCTCGTGGTACTTATTTGAGGCCAGACAAGGAATTCACAAGTTTGCATACTTTATGTTTATGTCCTTTCATAGCAAATCCTTCAGGTTGGGACACAAAAACATTCTCTTTTAGATCTCCATTCAAGAAAGTATTTTTTACATCCCTTTGATGGACTTTCCAACCGTTCTGAGTTGCTAGGGCAAAGAGTTTCTGGATGGTAGCCCATTTTGCTGTGAGAGAAAAAGTATCCTCATAGTCGACCCCTTTCTTCTGTGCAAAACCCTAAACCACAAGCCTATCTTTATGGTTGTCAAGTGAGCCATCAACTTTATACTTGTTCTTGTAGACCCATTTGCAGTCAATTCGTTTGGTTCCTAATGGAGGATCAACACACTTCCAAATGTCATTCTTTATGAGGGCATCATACTCCTTTTGCATCTCTTCTTTCCATTCATCATGAGAAGCAGCTTCTTTAAAGGAAGTTGGTTCAAAATCAGTAGACAAATTCAATTCACAATCATAAGAAACATCCATATCAATAGTTGAACTAGAATCATCTACATCACCTCCATTTTTGCAGTTTGAATTTCTAGTTCTTGCCTTTCCAACTTCATCAGAACGAACACTTTCAAGTGTCTTTAACAGCCACTTTGGGGGACCTTTCTCAGATGGTCCATGCTGCATCATTGATTGAGTTAGGATTGAATCAAGATTGAGTCTCCCAATTCTATCAATCACATCACTTAAAGCATCATCCATTGTTGGAGTTTCATGCAGGGGAGAGAGTTCTTCATAAGAATATTCCGCATGTTGATCTAGTATAGGTCCCCCCTTCAAGATGTGGAATCTGATTATCAAATTCTTGAAATTATTTTGCATTTTCAAATCTATCCAAGCGATCAAGTTGTCGCTCAACAACATTGTCAATTTTGGATGATTCAAGAAAAAATACTTCTCTAGATACAACAAACTTTTTATTGACTTCATCATAGAGACAGTATGCTTTGGAGGTGTTTGAATACCCCAGAAAGATACACTTACGACTTCTTGCACCAAGTTTGTTTCTATGTACCTTTGCTATCAAGGCATAACAAGTGGAACCAAAGACCCTGAGATGCTTTATCGAAGGAACATGCCCATACCACATTTCATATGGAGTCTTGTTTCTATTATCATTATATGGAAACCTATTCTTTATATATGAAACACATAGAACAACATCAGCCCAAAACATTATATTTACATTTTTGAAGAAGAGCATGGATCATACCATATTTAAGATTTTCCTATTCGTTCTTTCAGCTACACCATTCTGTTGGGGATTATAAGGTACAATTGTTTGATGTTTGATCCCATGTTGGTGAAGATAGTTTTCAAATCCATTTGACATGTATTCTTTTCCATTATCGGCGCGAATAGACCCAATATGAGATTTTGCATCATTTTCAATCCATTTATGAATGTTTGAAAAGCATCATATTTGTTCTTCAATAAATAAATCCAACATATTCTGGTGTAGTCATCAATAAATGTCATCATATATTTATTTCCATTTGCAGAAGGAACAAGAATTGGACCACATAAATATGAATCAATGAGTTCAATTTTTCTATGTGCTCTTGAATGTGAATCATGAAAAGACTATTTGCTATGCTTTCCTAGAATGCAAGCATCACATTGCTTAAGTTTCCTAAGAATTATAGGCAAACCAGCAACACCGTTTTTCTTCAACAAGCGGAGGTTGTCATAGTTCAAATGTCCAAATCTAGCATGCCATAATAAACTTGATGGAAGTGTACCTTCCTCATAATGAGAATTGTATGAGAAATGTTGTGCACGAGCAGAAGTACCTAGCAGCTTGAGAAGCCTTTCTTCTTCTATTCCCCTCATGACAAGTGAGTGGTCAGATGCTTTTCTCACCTCAAGCTTGCCATCAAACATATGAATGGAGTGACCTCACTGGTGGATGTGGACCAACGACAAAAAGTTTCTCATGAGCTATGGGAGATATAGAGCATGATGTAGAAGAAAGTCTGGAAGACCGAGCAGTTTAAGCCTGATTGTGCCAAGCCCTGATGACTTGATTTTTGATTGGTCTGCAAAGTATACTGCTCCATCAACATTGTTAGTAAATTATTCAAAAAAATATTTTCTATGAGTCATGTGGTAGGTTGCTCCTAAATCAAGGAACCAATCATTTTTCCAAGAAGCAAGTGAAGCATTAAACAAATCTTGATTTACTGCAATATTACATTGTGGCACAACATAGTGAGTCGATTCAGGTGCTTTACCTTTGTCTGTATCATTAGTTTTAACTTTCTATTGGTTTCTTTGTTTTTCAATTTTGCCCCATGGTAACTTGCATGTAGAGGCATCATGTGATCCATTTCTTTTCTAGCGTATGCAGTGAAAATCTGCCTTTTCTCCTTGAGAGTGTCTGCCCCCCCTACCTCTGAAATATGTTCCTCTTCCTCTTCAACCAGCTCTTCCACTTGAAGAATCTTGAGTAGGATTCTTTTCTTTATGAGAAAGGCACACAACCTCTTCAGAAGATTCAAGGGTTGTCTTCTTTCCAAAATCTTTCCCTCTTTCAACAATTTTTTTCACAAGAGAGTAATAGGTAATGTCTTTAAGATTTCCATTTGATTGCAATGACTCAAAATAATTGGAGTGAGGAGGATAAATTGCCTTGAGAAAAGTGATAAGAGGAATATTCAAATCAATTTTAGTGGCTTGGATATCATGCATTATAGACTTTACTTCAGATGCAAGAGAAAGAGGATCATTATTTTGCAATTCAAGAGTGAACAGTTTAATCATGAGTTGAACAACTTCAGGTGCAGAATCTGAGTCATAGAGTTATTTTAGCTTTTGCAAGGCTTCAAAAGCAGTTGAAAATGGCATAATATGGTGACTCACCCCTTCACTTATAGATGCTGCAGTTAATGCATAGGCTTTGTTGTTATTTTTTTCCCAAATGGCGAACTCTTTATCTGAGGTGGGTTGTTTTGGCTATTTGTCTCCATCTCCAATGCACACTCCTTTCCACAACTCATTGAAAATGAGGGTGTGTTTTATCATCCGGGACCACTCAGGATAGTTCTCTTTGCCAGTGAGAACTATTCCCACAATGGATATGATTGAATGCATACTGTAACAAAAACTTCTGCTGTAAAATTTTACTCTTAATGGGAAAAAAATTTAATTCTGGTATGACTGAACAACAAATTCAACTGGACAACAAATGTACAACACCAAGCCTATAATACACCAAGACTATGTATTAAGGCAGCATAAATACAATAGACTTCAATATATATGGGTAATGTTCAAGAAATCAGTCAGCGAGTCTAAAACGCACATATAAATTTTTTTATTAAAAACATTCAACCATATCACAACCTCATTCCTTGTTCCCGTTAGTCGAAATAAAAATCCCAAACCAGAGACCAAAATCCCTGAAGTAGACTTGGCTGTCGCTGGACTCTGAGCTCGAAGGCAGTGAGACTATAACCCCTTACACTTCTGAGCACAAAAAGAAGAATTTTAAATAGAGCAGTTTATCAGGAAGCTCAGAGGTCTTAGTGGGTACTAAGCCCTCCACCCAGGTAAGTGAAACCCTTAAGAAAACATGGAACGCTTTATTTAACAAAGAGAACCTTCAAAAGAAATGGCGATAGCATGCCTTTAAAGATAGACAGAGAGTCAAAAATGGGTTGAGGCCATATAATAGACAAGACTATATTCTTCTCCAATCAAAAGGTTACTTACCCAGCTGCTGTAGTAGCGTAGCTATAGAGGAGCGCCTGACTGGCAGCATATCGTCATTTCTTTCGAAGTTGAGGCCATTACAATGCATTTGCAATTACACCAAAGTCGTCCCTCCCTCTTGTGCTCCTGCTGGTTTTACCACAATATCATTTAACACAGAATACGTATTGACCTCCAGAAACATTGTTCAATAGTCTCGCCATACGCAACATACCAGTTCACAGTTATTAAAAAATTGCAAGATTTGTTCATGTCAGGTCCACCACAATATCATTCAATGCATAATAGTTGTGGATCACTATTGAGGCATGGGTAACTAAAAAACCAAAGGGCAGAATGCTCTCTGAATTTAGGCAGAAAGAAAAACTCACATTCAATTCTAGAAGCCATGATGATTATGTGCAGAAGATGGCAGATGATGATTATGCGCAGAAGCCATGTGGATAATGCAGTGTTTAGACAGTGGCAGTGACTGTGGAGGGGACAGAGAGTGTAGTAGACGGACTCCACAGGGGGCAGTGGATAGACTGCAAGAAACTAGTAGAAGGGAGTTACAAGACTATGCCAAAAATGGAGCTGGCTCTGATACCATGTCAGACCAAGTAGTAACTGCTCAAAACAAATCATATATTATTCCTTCAGGTTGGTCTTTATTATATACATGAGAGAGAGACTGTTCACTTCATGTCCCGATGACTGTTCACATTTCTTATTATTTATTTACATTAATTACATTCACCCAATCCTGATGATTAGGTGTCGAGAATAATTATGCTCACTAGATGCCCAAACATCAAAACCATCCATTTCTCTAGATCTCCAAAAAGTCTTCAACAATCATTCCAAGGTATTTGAGACTCTCAAAGCTCTCCCATGTATTCGTGATCATGATCATTTTATTCACTTGATTCCAAGAAGTGTTCCTCCAAACATCATACCTTACATATATCTCTATTCCCAAAAGAGTCAAATTGAACATATGGTTGCAAAAATGTTAGATGCAAGTATAATTCAACGAAGCCAAAATTCTTTCCCTTATGTAGTAGTATTTATGCATAAAAAGGATGGATCATGGTGTATGTGTCCAAATTATAGAGATCTCAATAAGCTCACTATTAAAGATAAATTTCCCATTCCTATCATTGATAATTTATTGGATGAATTACATGTAGCAATTTACTTTACCAAGCTTGATCTTCATTCTAGATATCATCAAATTATAATGAAGGAATAGGACATTCCAAAAAATAGCATTCACAACTCATGAAGGTCATTATGAATTTTTGGTCATGCCTTTTGGCCTTACAAATGCACCTTCAACATTTCAAGGTTTGATGAATTCCACTTTCAATCCCTTTCTTAGAAAATTTGTGTTATTATGTTTTAATGATATACTAATCTACAAAAAGTCTTGGAAAGATCATGTTCAACATGTTGACAAAGTTATTAAACTATTGGAGGAGAAACAATTGTATGCAAAACCCTTCAAATGTTTCTTTGGGGTATAAGAGGTGGAATGTTTCGATCATATTGGATCTCATGAGGGTTTTAAGGTAGACACTAAAAAAATTAAAGGGATGGAAAATACCCACAACAATAAAGCATCTTCTGTTGGGTTGTGTTATATTCCTTCCACGACTAACCTACGTAGTGAACAGGGGGGTTAGAGGGGGGGTGGAGCCGCCCCTTCGTTGCGCCGATTCTGTAGCGGGGGGGTCACAAGGGGGCGGCAGCCCCCCCCTGTCCGGGGGGTTTGAGCGGGGCGGGTAGCCCCCCTCTACGGGGTTCGTGGCAGCGCCCCAAGAAAATTTTTTTTGGACCCAATATTAGGTTGGGCGAACCTACCTATGGTTTTTCGGTCCATGGTTTTGGACGCGATGGTTTTTCGGTCCATGGTATTG
>APFE030495353.1:0-15986 GCA_000404065.3 Pinus taeda | reverse complement strand
ATGGCATCACCATGACCCAAGGTCTCTTGAAGGAAAATCACATTTGGGAAGTTTTTTCAACTAGTATACCTAGAGCATACTTTTTTGGGGGACATGTCGGAGCCATGTAGTTAAATGAAAGGAGTTTCATTTGGAAAACCCTCTAGGGGATGAAAGAACTCTAAGGACCTCGTGAATAGAAATTTGTTTCCTCACAGCTAGGTCTAAGAGAGATTTTTCTTTCAATATTTTTCTTTCATCTTTGTCAAGTGATATTTTCGACCTCTTCCTCTGTCCTATGCAATTGAAAGGAACACATTACCAAGTCCCCATGTAATTCTATCCTAACGAGGAATAACTGATCTCAAACAAAGATTGTATACCTCCACTTGGGCTATTGAGGCTTGATATCGGCCCAGAGAGGGAGAGGATGCAAGGGAGGAGTGATCTCTCATCATAGATGGACAAGGGCACAGGACCTAAACAAGAGTGGGAATCCAAGGAAGGGGAAAACAAGGGGGAGGGGTTTCATCCATGGCAGGGAAGCCAAGACATCTATTGGCATGTAAATGAGGACTAAGATGAACTAGAGAAACAACGAAAGATGCATAGGGGATGGGATCTAGGGAAGACAAGGGAGAGTGTGGGGATGCCTCGGGCTCCAAATGAACCCCAAGACTATTATCACATGACATGAAAGTAGAACATACATCACATACTAGGGAAATAATTTGGCAAGGGGAAAATGGGGGAGTACCTACAATTGATGTTTCCATAATGTCAACCTATGAGATTGGAGTTGCATGCTCCTCCTTAATCCTTGTATTATCTTTTCCAACAACGTCTTGGCCCTCAGTCTCTTCTATGGTAAATAAAGCATCTAAGATAGGTGTCAGAAGCTTTCCTAAATTTCCATGTTCATGTTTCTTTCTTTTAGACAAATTCGATTTCTTTGAAAGTGGCACCTTTTAGTCCTTAACCAAATGACCATGCATGCAACATGATCTTCACTTGAATAGGATACCTGCATAATCCAATGTATAAATTATTTCCTCTCTGATCCCTATGTCCATATCCTCTAGATATCCTTCTCTAACATCAAAATGAACCTGGACATAAGCTAGAGCCATATTGTGAATCGAAAAATATAGAGTCATGGTTCAAATAGGTGCCCAAGGAGTTTCCTATGTCTTGGAAGATTAGTGCATCCTAGTAATGAGGGTGAAGACCTAGTAGACACACCAAAATCGACATTGTATCCATTCTCTCCAATTCTGCATCAAAGAATAGAGTGAAAAAATTAAAGAGAATAAGAGTTTATCCAATCATCCATATGTTTTGTTTAACCTTTTGGGCATCGGCCACTTCCTTGAAAACTAGGTGGATCCATCCTTTGGTCAATAGAACCACCTCCTAAGGACTATTAACAATGGGTGTGATTTCCTTGCTCATCCATGATTTTAAGGTTGATACACCAAATTTTCGACCCCTCACCCATCCAACCAGATATTTCCCAGAAATTTCCTCCACCTTGTGCATGAAGATTTCTACTACCAAAACAAGGGATAATTGGCCTCTACAGGTCTTCTTGACACAATGAATCTTTTTCCTCTTATTGACTTTCTCCGATTCAACCTCCTAGTTCTCTTTTCCTCGTGAGGTTGGTGAGGGTTTCTTCCTTGGTGCCATAGCTTCATGTGATACTTGATTCAACTCTTCTTCTACCTTCAAAATGAGGATTTCCCATAAGAATCTACTCAAATATTGTGAGGTCAAAGGAACCTGGTGAGAGAAAGAGACCAAAAAGGCCTTTGTAATCCTTCATTGCATTCAATTCCTTTTGTGAACCCTAAAGACACTGAAAAGTGTTGAAATTTTGGCCTACTATTCATGATGGATGAAGGAAGGAATGACTACATAGATCGGGTGACTTCTAATGAAGTCCATGATAGATCTCAAAAACCCTGACTCCATACTATTGGTCATAAATTCACCAATCCTTGTAATCCCATTCCTTATGATTTTGAGGCTAGGGTTAGGACCTCTAGACCTCCAGACGACATAAATTTATCAACTTCATGATGGAATAGAACTATTGAGGTGGTGACCAACCCACTTTGAGCCTCTAAGTTATCTCCCTCTTGTCCTTGGGTGAATTTTTGGGTACTCGCCAAAATTTGTTTGAAACCACCCTCTTTTAGATCATAGTCAATGTATTCTTCCTCCTCAATGTGAGACATTGAGCTAGAAACTGATAGATCAACCACTATACCTATTATGGAACCACAGACACATTTTACAAACATTCCAACCATGCAGATAACCAATAGATGTGGGGTTGACAAAGAGGGACAAGTGATATTAGCTAATGGTGAGGACTGTGGTAGGGAGCATTCTTCTTACAAGCATAGTCCGCACCTATTCCTAGTGGTTTTAACTTTCTGCAGTTTTCGAGCTGAAAGTCCTAGGTTCTTCCACATCCCCATCTTGTTTAAATATTTAATTTATATATTAAATCTTCCTATAATTAATAATAATAATAATAATAATGAAACAATTTAGTTATTTTTTATTATTTTTATTTTTATTTTAGCAACATGAGATGTATCATAAGGGTTTTAACATTTGTCATGGATTAATGTCTATCGATGTTTACAAGTCATTTAATTTATATGGTTGTACTAGTTAAGTTATAATCATAATTTATTTTTACATTCCAAATAAATTATCCTTTTTATAATTCATGATATATATAATATATATATAATAAATATATATATATATATATATATAAATATATATATATATATATATATATATATAATATATATATATATATATATATATATATATATATATATATATATATATATATATATATATATAATCTTTTTTTTGCTGAAACAAGAGCCGAACCTTCTATTTCATTAATTCAAAAGAAAAGTTACATAGTATACAGAAACCTGTCAATTTATATAAACACAGGAGAACAAGTAATCCTGCCAAAGACTAAGACCCTCCATCTAACACCCAAAAACCAAAAACCCATGGGAAAAAACTCTGAAGGGCTACAAGAACCCCAACCGCAAGGAAGAACCAGACAAAACACACCCCCGGAGCCAACCAACGACTGTGGTAACCCCCGACCACCCAACGTACACAAAGGACAGAAAAGGACAAGACGCGCCATCAGGATACGGGGAAATGACCCGCCTAGCCCCACTAAACATCGCGAATGATCCCAACCGTCCATCCAAGCTACCATTCCAATGACCAGGAGCCATATCACACCGCCAAGCACGACTAAACCTTAAAGAGCGATGAAGGGCGGTTTCTGAACCTACCACCTTGCCATGTGTTGTGATCCCTATGGGATCACTCCCAAAACTGCAAAACTACTTACCACTTTACAAACGTGCGTTCGCCGGAAAACCGACTATGGCCAGGATTTCTAGCCTGAAAGCGGAAAGAGGGAGAAAGCCAACTATTGTACACTATTAACCGCTCGTTCTACATATTCATACAGCGAAACCAAAACCCGTTCTAGAGTTTGTTTGGGAACTGATTCTGGAGAGTGCTAACCAGTAACCTGGGGATCCCGGTCGAATTTCTTCGGGGTAAAGTGAGACCGAAATTGACTATCCAACCTTCTTGGATCATCCATTTAGGCTGAGGGTGCACAAACCAGCTACGTCAATTCGTGTTATTCAACCTAGCCCAAAATCGAAAAACTTCCCTGTCCTCAATAGCTTGATCCTCATAGATAGCCTTTAGAAGACTTTGAGGAATCTATTGCCACTTTTTAGCCATCCCACAGTCTACATTGCACACACCTTGATTGGCTAGTAAGTCCGCAAGCTTATTGGCATTACGATGAACATGGTTGAAACCTATGGTTCGAAGACCCTGGAGATGAACTTGGATTCTTTGATAAACCTGGATAAGTTTCCAGTAATTCAAGACTCTCTCCAGTCGAGAACCACTGCTAATTCTTTTCACAGCGTTAATGGTTATCTCAGAGTTGGCTTCTACAATGACATTTGACTGATGGTTCTAAATCAGAAACTCTAGACACTGCTCTAGAGCCATCACTTCCACCATGTTATTGGTAGCTCTTCTTAAATGTTAGTGGAAGATAAAGATAATATTGCCCTCTTCATCCCTTAAAACTCCTCCATAACTAGCAGTTCCCGGGTTGCCTTTTGAGGCACCATCAATGTTATATTTCAAAAAGCCTTTCGGTGGAGGTTGCCAGAAGTCCTTCTCTGTAACCATAGCTGTATCCCTCCTGTTTATACCTTGAGGAATTATCCCTTGCAATCCCAATTGCCTGAGAGTTCTCTGCTCATTATCCGAGGGGGGATTCTTGGGGATATTACGAATAGTGGAGCTAACTGTCTCTCTGAGTTATTTCAAGATAAGATCAAATAGACGATGCGGTGAAGACTTTTCATTCTTGAAAATTCTTTTATTCCTTTCTTTCCAAACATTTCAGATAATGAAGCAAGGTGTGAATGCCCAAGCCAAATTAAGGAATTCATTCTCCATATAGTTTCTTCTCATTGGTTTAGGGTATTTGTGATACTTCCTCTGTCCCTATTAGACTAGTGGAAAATTGAAGAGAATGAATCCCACAGCCAGGTGGTGTAAGAGCAGCTATTGAGAATATGTTCCATTGTCTCCTCTTGCTCTTCATAGAGCTGGCATCTGGAAGGCCCCATAAATCCTCTTCTCCTAATGTTGTCCCAAGTCAAGATTTTCTTATGATGAACCAACCACATAAAAATCTTGATCTTCATCCAGCCCTGGTCCCTCCAGAGATGTTTCCAGGTCTTGTCTGGAACACTAGAACCAAGCCCAAGGAGAAAATCTTTTGCTTCCTTAAGATTAAAGGTTCCTTTCTTGTTATTACCCCATCTCAATTGATCTTTCCCCTCTGTTACTAAGATCATTCTTTGCTTTAGCAAGCCCCCAAGAGCCTTTGCTTTTATTTTTAAGGGGTTGTCCTCTCTGTAATCAATGTTTCTCTAGCTTCTCCACTTTCCGGAGATATGAATAAGATCCCAAAAATCCTTTACTTTGATTAAACCTTGGGCATCTATTTCCTGCTTGAGGCTTAAAAAATTCTCTGTTAACAGCGTTGTTTCTTGTTGCCATTTATCCTCCCAAAAGAGAGCAAGATCTCTTGCTATAATTCCCCAGAAACTGTTCTTTTGAACTAGGCTTCTGTTCTCTCAGGCTCTATTCCATATGTAGGAGCCTTTTATTATTCCAAACATTCTTATGAGATCATTAGTGTGCCAAAAGCTGGCATATTTCTCTTTCCAAATCCTGGCCCAATGGGCTTTTGGCTCCTGAACCCATCTCCACCAAAGATTGGCTCCTAGAACTTTACTAAGAATCTCCTGATCGTCCAAGCCTAGGCCCCCATGACTCTTGGGTTTACATATTTTTTCCCATGAAACCAGGGCCCATTTCTTCCTTGTTTCCTCCTTGCCCCAAAGGAAATCTCTTTGTATATTCCTGAATTTCTCTAAGACACCTTTGGGAGCTGGGAGAGCTGATAACATGAAAACCGGAATAGATTGCAGAACTGCTTTTGTCAGAACTAACCTACCTGCCAGGTTCAAGGCATGGAAGGTCCATTTTTTGACTCTGTCCTGCAACTTATTAAGAACAGGTTCCCATATACTCTTGTGCATGGGTCTGGCAGTAAGAGGAACTCCTAAATATTTCGAGGGGAAGGAATCTCTTTGGAAGCCAAGAATTCTTGAGATATTTCTTTGGATAACAATGTTAGTATTTAAGAAGAATATTTTTTACTTAGAGAGATTGACTTCCATACCTGTAGCCATGGAAAAATCCTTAAGGATTTGATTGTAGGCCGAAGCCTCTTTGACTGTGGAGATTCCTTGCAGTAAGGTATCATCAAAAAATTGTTGGTGAGTCAGAGAAGAACCATTCTCAGAAACTTGAAGACCCATGATTTTTCCCATTGCCTTGGCCTACTTAATGGATCGCCCAAGTCCTTCCATCATGAGAATGAAGAGAAAGGGAGAGAGTGGGTCTCCCTGCCTGAGGCCTCTAGAAGGATTGAAGATCTCTAAGGGAGAGTTGTTTACCAGAATAGAAAAGCTAGAAGAAGTCACCAGCGCCATGACCCATTTGACCCAGTTGTGGTCGAACCCAAAGGCAGAGAGAACCTTCTTGATGTAAATCCAATTCACCTTGTCATACGCTTTGGCTATATCCACTTGCATGATCAACCCCGCTTGTCGTTTGTTGGTTAGCGTGTGAACCACCTCATGTGCTTGAATAATGTTGTTTAAAATCTGTCTGCCCTCCACAAAACCTGATTGTTCCTCTAACACTAGTGAGGGAAGGAGAGGTTTGAGTATATTAGCCACTACTTTGGATATTATCTTGTAAACCACATTACATAAGGAAATAGGTCTGTACTTATCTGGAGTTTGAGCTGAGTCCTGTTTGGGAATCAAGGAGATGAAGGAGGTGTTGAGAGATTTTAGGATAGTTTTACTGCTCCTGGAATCCTCTACCACATTCAAAATGTCCTCTTTGACAATATGCCAACAAGCTTTAAAAAAATCCACATTGAAACCATCCGAGCATGGTGCTTTGCCATTCTACATGTCTTTGAGAACCTCACAGACCTCCTCTTAAGTTACTGGTCTATTGAGGTTTAAATTGTCTTCTCTGGACACCAGCTTAGGGATATGCCTTGTAATTCCCCTGATGGACTGATCCTTGTCTGGAATGTTTTCCCGAGTGATGTTCCGGAAATGTTGAACAAGCACAACTTCAATATCTTTATGAGTGTTCTAAATCTCCCCTTCCTAATCCTTAATCATTGAGATTCTATTGTGAGCTCTGTTAGCCATAGTGGATCTATGGAAAAATCTTGTGTTCTGCTCTCCTTCCTTGAGCCATTGAACTCTGGATTTTTGTCTCCAAAATATTTCCTCTTTTTTGCATAACTTTTCCCAATCTAGATGGTATCTATCAGCCTGATCACTTTTGACTTTGTCAAATCCATCTTTTATCAGAGTCTGGTTGAGTTCTAGAATCTTGATTTCCACTGATTTTTTTGCCTCAAAAATGTTACTAAAATCCTTCTGGTTCCATTCCTTAAGTCTGAACTTAATGTGCTTTAGTCTTTTATATAGGAGGTACATCTTAGATCCTTGAATTTGCAAGTCTTCAGACCACCATTTTTCAATGTTACTGCTGAAATCCGGGTGGGAAAGCTAGATCTTTTTGAATCTGAAGGGTCTATTCCTCGGAGAATCTATACCCTTGATTTCCAATTGAATCAACCAATGATCTGAACCTACAAATGGAAGAACTCTAGCTATTATTTATTTATTTATAAGCATCAACTCCTCTGATATCATAAACCTGTCTAACTTAGAAGCTACCAGTGCCTCACCTCCTCTTTTGTTGTTTCATGTAAAAAGGCCATTACCTGATTCTAAATCAACCAAATTCATATTATCTGTAAATGATTGGAACGCTAAGGAGTCTTTTTTAATCACTCTGGTACCTCCTTTTTTTAGAGAGAGAGATTTGATCATGTTGAAATCCCCTCCCAAGATCCAAGGAATTCCAACCTGTCTGTTCCTAAGGTCAATAAGGGCTTCAAGCAATTTGAGTTTATCCTCTATTCTTTGAGGACCATAAACATTTGTGACCAGGAAAGTTTCTGAAACCCCTACTGGTTGAATGACCACTGATAGGTAATTTCTTGATGCCTCTGCATCCATTATGCTGACCCTTTGGGGATTCCAAAGAGTGAGAATACCCCCCGCTTTGTTCTCAGCTTTAACCTCTAGAAACTCAAATCTATTGATCCATTTGTTGTGTATAAGTCTTATTTTCTGAATGGAACATTTCGTTTCCTGGATGAAGATCATATCTAGCATATCTTGTTTCATTCTATAACTAAGAAATCTCTATTTTCTTCTACTTCCTAGACCTCTGATATTCCAAGATGTGAACTTCATATTTAAATACTTGTAAAGGAGTAACTATTAAGGTCTTTCATCTTACCCGAATCTATCATTAGATTTCCACACTCCATCAAAATCTCCTTCTACTTTTTCCAGCCTCTCTTCTTGCCTGCATTTCTAGTAGCTAATCCTGGGGTTGGTTTCATTGTTTTCACTCCTTTGTTTTCCTGCTTGACAGTGGTTTTTCCTATTCCTAACTCACTTTCTTGTGTCTTCCATAAAAAAAACTGTCGTATTCTGTTGCAATCCTCTTGAGGTAATGAATCTATCCCTCCCGTGGTTCCCTGCATTAAGAACCCTTCCAGATCTAGGTGTTCCTTTTCTATAATTCCCTGAAGTTCATGGTCCTCCAGATCTGTTTCACTTTGGGTCATTTCCAAATCCATTTCTAGTTCAGTTTCACTCATCATAGTCTTTTTCTTATTACAAATCTCTTGTGTTGGGTTGTAGTTCTCTTCCTTCTCCTTTTCAAGAGGGCCTTCCTCCATTGATTGATCTTCATTTGTCATTTCTTCTTTTTCTTCCAGTGCTTGAAACCTGTTCTGGTTGGTCTTTTTCCCCTCATTGCGTTGTTTCTTTGATCCCTTTCTGCCTCCTTTCCCTTACTTGCCACTTTCCGAAAGTTTTCAGTATCCCTCACTATATTAGGTTTGCCCTTGTTGTCTGCTTTACTAAGAGGACAGTCTCTAATCAAGTGACCATGTTCGTGGCATTTATGATATCTGAACGGGATATGCTCATAATCCACAGTTTGCACCCATTCCTCATCAAAAACTTCCAGGATTATTTCATCCGGAAAAGCACCTGATAGATCCATTTCTACACAAATCCTAGCATAGGAAGTATATTTACCCCGTCTTGTGGCTTCCGAAGCTTTAACAAAACAACCTAGTTTATTGCCTATGGTAGCAAGTGATTCATTTTGCCAGTAATTGAGAGGTAGGGAATAGAGCCTTACCCAAACAAGTATCGAGGTGAATGTCTCCCTTTTTGGAACGAAGTTCATCATCCACAGTCGCATATAGAGGCCCGCTGCTGCATAAAATTAGGGTCCTCCTTTGAATATTCTGTCTTTATCTTCAATGTTAGTGAATACCATGGTAAAAAATCCCTTTGACCCAAGATGGAGATCAATGCTACCTTTGGGTTTCCAGTGGTATTTGATCCATGTCTGTAATGCCTTTTCAGAGGGCCATATTCCCATGAATTTGCAGATTATGGCGTAAGTCCCCATATGTTCCTTGTGTGCCTACAGAGCAGGATCATTTAACACTACTCTAGGAGTAATCTCCGTTTTGGGTCTGCACGGTCCCTTTTGATTTTTGTCCCTTGTTCCTTGGTTTTTGTCTTCTTCCTCCTTGTCCTTAGTGCTGCTATTTTCGTTGGACCTGGCCCCATCTGACTCCTTTTCATTATTATTTTTTTTCCTTTTCATTAGATCCTCTGACATTACCTAGTGGTGACTTGCCTCTGCTGGCAATAGCTTCCTTGTAGGAGGGAGTGGAGCTCCCTCCTCTGCTGCCTTCCATTGGGAGCAAACTTAGAGCCCCGTTGTAACCCTAGTTGCGCGTCCCGAAGTCCGCTTCGCCGTCATCCGCCTCGCTTTGGTTTCTACTTTGGGAGTATACGCAATTTTTAGTCCAAGGAAATAAGAGAGTTCTCCAAGCATAGACATCTCCAAATCGACCTTCATAGCTGCTACAAAATTCTTTAACAGGTATGCTAGATTTACATGCACAACAAATTTGCATATTTTCTCATGCGTATGAAATCAATTTTTTTTAAATCACCATAGATCATATTGTTATTGTTATTATTATAATTAAGTTTGACAACAACAACAACATTTATATAATAAAATGGTAATGCATCTATATTAGAAATAATAAATAAAGTTAGCCACATTTCCTAATAAATAAATAAAGTCAACATTTATAATTTATAAATTATAAAAGGTTTGACCTTGAGGGTTAGCTCAATTGGTCGAGGTCGCTAAAACACCTTTCCATTGGGAGGTCACAGGTCAATTCTCCTCGATGCCCTCAAGGTTATGCTCTGATTAAAATGGTTAACTCATTTGAAAATGTAAAAATAAATTATGATTTTAACTTTAAATGAATATTTCTTAAGATAGGGTGCTAGAGAGGGGAAAGGTTGGGGTGCATTGTTAAAAAAAATAGCAAGATAAATTAACTATGAAATTTAAATTTACCAATAACAAAAAACACCCATAAGCACAATGGTCATCCTAAAAAGCTCACTCCAACTAAAAATCAACTAATACAATATTGGTTAACTCATTTGAAAATGTAAAAATAAATTATGGTTATAACTTTAAAATGAATATTTCTTAAGATGGGGTGCTAGAGAGGGGAAAGGTTGGGGTGCATTGTTAAAAAAATTATCAAGAGAAATTAACTATGAAAGTTAAATTTACCAATAACAAAAAACACCCATAAGCATAATGGTCATCCTAAAAAGCTCATTCCAACAAGAAAACAACTAATACAATATTGGTTAACTCATTCGAAAGTGTAAAAATAAATTATGGTTATAACTTTAAAATGAATATTTCTTAAGATGGGGTGCTAGAGAGGGGAAAGGTTGGGGTGCAGTGTTAAAAAAATTATCAAGAGAAATTAACTATGAAAGTTAAATTTACCAATAACAAAGAACACCCATAAGCACAATGGTCATCCTAAAAAAGCTCACTCCAACAAAAAAATCAACTAATAGAATATTTTATTAGCGTCCCTTAGCCAAAACTAACCAACCTGGCTATTAGCCTTCACTCGTGGAACATTCCAATAAAGTATCCCCAAGCCTTTTGAAGGCTTCATTACATGCAAACCACAAGCACAAACTATGGGCAACAAAACCATGTGCTCAAAACCACCATGACTCTTTCATTGAGTCAAGTTTACTTAAAAGTCTCCCCGGAATCTTCACTCCTGGAACATTCCAATAAAGTATCCCCAAGCCTTTTGAAGGCTTCATTACATGCAAACCACAAGCACAAACTATGGGCAACAAAACCATGTGCTCAAAACCACCATGACTCTTTCATTGAGTCAAGTTTACTTAAAAGTCTCACCTTAAAGCTTGACTTGAGTTTCCCTTGACCAAATCCAACCAAACTGGCCAAGTGGACTAGCACTACTTACCTCTAGACCCTATTTAATCAAACAGTGCAGTACCATTTTTCATTAAAATTTTAGAATATTACGATTTTTTCTCCATTGAAGAGGGTTTCCACCCACTTTATTCCCTCACTCAAGTCAAGTCAGTAGAAGCATTTCTTCTAATTGAAGTACAGCGTACGTTGGAATCTCATAATATTGCGATTTTCATTCTATTGCAGAAATTTCCACCCAATTTATTCGCTATAATTTGAGAATTTCCACCCAATTTATTCGCTAAAATTTGAGAATTTCCACCCGTGATTTTTTCGTGTAGCGAAGAAATTTGGAGGCAATTTATTGAGAATACCCGCGATTTTTTCGTGCAGCGAAGAAATTTGCAGGCAATTTGTTGAACCATATGCCCACTCCAGTCAAGTCAATAGCGACATTTCTCTTTTATCACTTTCCGATCTGGGTCACCATTTTTTATTAGAATATGATTTTGACAATATCGTTTGGATTAAAGTAGGAGATCATTAGTACAGTGCGTTGGAATCTCATAATATCGCGATTTCCATTCTATTGCAGAAATTTCCACCCAATTTATTCGCTAAAATTTGAGAATTTCCACCCGCGATTTTTTCGTGCAGCGAAGAAATTTGCAGGCAATTTTTCCAACCATATGCGTGCAGCGAAGAAATTTGCAGGCAATTATTTCAACCACATGCCCACTCCAGTCAAGTCAATACCGACATGTCACCATTTTTAATTAAAGTAGGAGATCATTAGTATTATCATATATTGATTGATGGTATTAATTCTAAAATTCTTATTTGCGCACTTATTTTTTCATAGGGAAATACCTTGAACATTTTAAAATTACGTGTGCGTATTTATGTATGGATTAAATATTCTTTAATTTTTGAATAATTTTATTGCTTTTAGAAATGTAATATTACTAGTAATTACAAATTATAGTTTAGTTAAATTAATAGTTTAGTTAAATTAAATAATAATATTATTATAGGTTGAATGTTTTCTAATTTCAAATAAAATGTATATTTCCAAAACAAAATATAAAATATATATATGTGAGGTGATAAAGTTCTCAAGATTTTATAATAGATTTCTAACTTCTTGATAACTTAAAAAAATAATAATGAACAAAATATGATTGTCAACAATTCTTAATACCCAATCTCCATCTCTATTTCTTTGATGAGTTGGTGCATGACATTTTTTTCTTCCAATCCCCTTAATTTGAATTCATAGACACTCATTATTTGGATGCCCCAAATTGCAAATCTTTGTACAAATTCACCAACAAGTTCCTCGTCGCGTTACATTTTGCTTAAAGAATGGCAAGTTGATGTTTTAATTGGACAAAAGTGCTCATTATTGATGTAATTGTTGAAGGTTTTGGCATTGATGTTGTATTTTGCATTGATGTCAAAGGTTAGTTAACAAGAATAAGCCCACATTAGCATTGGTATCATCCTCACAATGCATATGCTTATCATCCTCATCTTGATACAAGTAATCAATATTAGTCTAAGAAGTATATGAGGGTTACTTTGTTTCAGTCCGAGACATAAACAAGGCTCTAATCCGAGTTAGCATATGTAGGACCTATAGCAACTTTTCTTTTAATCTCTGTAGATTCTCCCATGTCTACATGGGGTACAAATGAAATGAAAAGAAATGATCGTAATGCAAAGACTAATGAAGCTGGCCTTGATTCCATTTTTGAATTTTGCATTAGAAGCACGTATGATAGAACCCTCAATAGTCTTTCCACCTATGACCTTATAAATGATATATTCCATAAATTTGAGTATAAGTATACTGAGGTATATAAAGATAACATGGGTAATAATCTTAAAGAAAATAAGGGCACTTTGGAAGCTGATAATAGTTCCAGCAAGGATATACTCCATTTCATTAATCTAAAACCTATATTGATGTCAACCTAACATCCGAAAGGAAGATCTAACTCATAGTAATGGCTAGTGATAAAGGTTGTTCTATAAGCAAAGATCCTTTGTTTACTGGTACTAATTATACTTTTTGGAAAGTTAGAACGAAGACATATTTGATGTCCCTTTGAGTAGATGTTCTAGGTGCAATAGAGTATGGGTATAAGAAACCACCCATCATTGTTAATAATGATGATAAAATGGACTTTTCATGCAATACCAAAGTCGTGAATGTTATCCTAAGTGGACTGGCTAAATTAGAATTTGTAAAAGTAATGCACTGTAAGACTGCTAAAAAAATGTGGGATAAACTGAAAAACATTCATGAAGGAGATGGCAAAGTAAAAATGGCTAAATTACAAGTTACAAAATGCAGTTTGAGTCCTTGAGAATGAGTAATGATGAAGATATAGAAAAATTCTTCAAGTTTGTGAAATAGTAAATGTTATGAGAGGTCTTGATGAAACCATAAGGAATCCACCATAGTCCAAAAAGTGTTGAGATCACTCCCTGCAAAGTTAAATCCCAAACTATCAACGATTGAAGAAATTTCTAACATTAAAACCCTAACAACGGATGAATTGCTTGGCTCTCTAACATCTTACGAAATGATGATCGCAAATGGAAAATCAATCATAAGGGATGAAACATTCAAAACAAATAATAAATCTACAAAAGTCCAGGAGTGCTCATGTTCAGACTCAAATGAAGAAGAAGCAAAATTTATGAGAAGGCTGAAGAAAGGGATTGGTAAGTATAAATACAAGCTTCCTTTTAAGTGCTTTAATTGTGGAAGAGTACGTAATTACGTGTCAAAATTTCCTTTTAAGAAGGAATAAATAAATCAAAAGGTAAATAAAAGAACAAATATAATATAATAAAGAATGAGAAAAGATTTAAAAATAAATATTGTATACACAAGAAGATAACAATTCCTTTGGTGATATAAATGAATCTTACGATGAAGAAGGAATTAGTGAATTTATGCTTATGGATCTAAAATCTTAATCTGAAAAACTTAATGACTGTGAATTGAGTGAAGAAGAAGAGGGTGAAGTTTACCTTGAAGAAGAACTAACTAATTCTTTAGAAAAAATTGACAGACTCAAACAAAAGAATAGAAAACAAAAGGAAATTTTGATTAAATATGTTAAAGAAGAGCCTAAGTATGAGAGCTTCTCCAATTAAAGATTGAGTTAGAAGAGGCAAAAAAGGTTGAAGACATCCTACTACAACAATTAAAAGAGAAAGGGAAAGAATGTGAGAAACTGGAAGAAGAAATAGTTGTTACGAGAAAGAAGCTAGAGAAAGAACAAGTTGAGTTAAATATGAACTTTAAACACATTGAGGGGTCTAAAAAGTTGGATGAGATATTGATACTTGGATATTTTCGCTTATGAAATCTAGTTTGGGCTATGAAGGAGAAACCACTAAGAAAAAGATAGAGGATACAAACCCCAACAACTTCACTAAAGTATTCATAGGAGATAATGACAACAATTAGCACCTAAAGTATAATGATTTCAACAACATACCTTAGAAATAACATGGAAACAATGTACCTCAACAAGAATAAAGGAACAACACTACTTAACAATAACAAAAGATAAATCCCACTCAGAGCAAAAAATGAAAAATCTTACTCGACTACAACACACAAGAAGATTTGACAAGCTAGCAATAAGTTACTAGAAGCCTTATTTTTTCAAAAGACAAAACAATTAGATGTCAAAGAGATCATATTCACAAGAACCATCTTTTCCCAAGTATGAAAATTTCTTCTATGGATATAGCTTTTTGTGCAAAAAAATTGGCCATAATGTTGTGAACTACAGAGCATATATCAGAAGGAATGAAACAAGAAGTTAGAAAATAAATGAAGTCAGCAACGAATTTTTAAATGCAAGGACAAACATAAGTAAGGACAATAATCCATTTTCCCTACTTTTTGATGTCACTAAATATTGTTGTTGCCACAATTTTGGACATAAGTATTACGAATGTCAACTCATAAACTTCAAACCATATTCTTAGGACAATCATAGGATAGAGGAATCCACGTTGTGGAAAAATAAAAAGGAAGAGAAGGAAACCAATAACTGTAGTCTAGTTCTTAATGTTCATAACTATAACAATTAGCGATATGTGAACAATGGTTACTCCAAACATATGGCTAGAGACAAGAGCAAGTTTCTAACTCTAAATGGAAACAAATTTGGCAATGCCACCTTTGATAATGATGCACTAGGGAAAATAATGGGAAAAGGTAGAGTAAGCTTGAATAATGGCAGAGGCAAAGCACATGATGTATTATTTGTGGTTGAACTGAAACATAAATTGTTGAGTGTGAGCCAGATGTGCAACAGAGGACATGGTGTCATCTTTAAGGCTCGGGAATGTGAAATAGAGTCAACTAAAACATGAAAGATACTAGCCAATGGAATCTAAATAGAAATCATTGTATATGTTTTGAAGGAATATAGTAAAGAATGTCATTCAGGGAAACAAGATGAGTGTTGGTTGTGGCATAGAAGAATAGGGCATTTAAACCTCAACCATATCATTAGACTCAACAAAAAGAGAGCTATAAGAGACCTGCCCAAAATCACAAAGCCATAAAATCATATATGCAATTCATGTCAAATGGAGAAACATGCTCATGTTTATTTCAAGATTAAAGATCAACTATCAACTAGCAAGTCTTTTTAGCTAGTACATATGGACCTATGTGGACCTTCTATAACAAAATAACTCGGAGGTGAGTATTACTTCATGTTAGCGATTGACTAATTTTCCAGACTAACAAATGTATTCTTCTTGATATATAGATAAAAAGCATTGAGAAATTCAAGTTATTCAAAGCACTAGCAAAGAACCAAACA
>APFE030495350.1:39360-56983 GCA_000404065.3 Pinus taeda | reverse complement strand
TAAAGTCTATAATGCATGATATCAAATCCACTAAGGTTGAATTGGATATTCCTCTTATCGCTTTTCTCAAGGTACTTTATCCTACTTACTCCAATTATCTTGAGTCATTGCAAGCAAATGGAAATCTCAAAAATATCACCTTTGACTCTCTTGTGAAAAAGTTTGCTGAAAGAGAGAAAGCTTTTGGAAAGAAGACAACCCCTGAATCTTCTGAAGAGACTGTGTGCCTTTCTCATAAAGAAAAGCATCCTACTCAAGATTCTTCAAGAGGAAGAGGTGGTTGAAGCGGAAGAGGAAGATATTTCAGAGGCAGGGGGGCAGACACTCTCAAGGAGAAAATGCAGATTTGCACTGCATTCACTGCAAAAGAAATGGATCACATGATGCCTCTACATGCAAGCTACCATGGGACAAAATTAAGCAGCAAAGAAACCAACAGAAAGGTAAAACTGATGATACAGACAGAGGTAAAGCACTTGAATCTGCTCACTATGTTGTGGCACAATGTAACATTGGCGTAAATGAAGATTTATTTAATGCTTCACTTGCTTCTTTGAAAAATGATTGGTTGCTTGTTTCAGGAGCAAGCTACCACATGACTCATAGAAAAGATTTTTTTGAAGAATTTACTGACAATGTTGATGGAGCAGTATAATTTGCAGACCAATCACAATTTAAGCCATCAGGGCTTGGCACAATCAGGCTTAAACTGCTTGGTCTTCCAGACTTTCTTCTGCATCATGTTCTATATCTCCCATAGCTCAAGAGAAACTTGTTGTCCTTGGTCCATATCTGCCAGCAAGGTCACTCCATTCATATGTTTGATGGCAAGCTTGAGGTAAGAAAAGCATCTGACCACTCACTTGTCATGAGGGGAATAGACGAAGAAAGGCTTCTCAAGCTGCAAGGAACCTCTGCTCGTGCACAACATTTCTCATACAATTCTCATCATGAAGAAGGTACACTTCCATCAAGTTTATTATGGCATGCTAGTTTTGGACATTTGAACTATGACAGCCTTCGCTTGTTGAAAAAAAATGGTGTTGTTGGTTTTCCTACAATTCCTAGGAAACTTAAGCAATGTGATGCTTGCATTCTAGGAAAGCATAGCAAACAGTCTTTTCATGATTCACATTCAAGGGCACATAGAAAACTTGAACTCATTCATTCAAATTTATGTGGTCCAATGCCCGTTCCTTCAACAAATGGAAATAAATATATGTTGACATTTATTGATGACTACACTAGAATGTGTTGGGTTTATTTATTGAAGAACAAATCTAATGCTTTTCAAACATTCAAGAATTTTCATAAATGGATTGAAAATTATGCACAATCTCATATTGGGTCTATTCACACCGATAATGGAAAATAATATACATCAAATGAATTTGAAAACTATCTTCGCCAACATGGGATCAAACTTCAAACAACTATGTCGTATAATCCCCAACAGAATGGTGTAGTTGAAAGAATGAATAGGACAATCTTAAAAATGGTACGATCCATGCTCTTCTTAAAAAATGTAAAGATAATGTTTTGGGTTGATGCTGTTCTATGTGTAGCATATATAAAGAATAGATTTCCATCTAATGCTATTAGAAACAAGACTCCTTATGAAATGTGGTATGGACATGTTCCTTCGGTAAAGCATCTCAGGGTCTTTGGTTCCACTTGTGATGCCTTGACACCAAAGGTACATAGAAACAAACTTGGTGCTAGAGGTCGTAAGTGTATCTTCCTGGGGTATTCAAACACCTCCAAATCATATCGTCTCTATGATGAAGTAAATAAAAAGTTTGTTGTATCTAGAGATGTAATCTTTCTTGAATCATCCAAAACTGACAATGTTGTTGAGCGGCAACTTGATCACTTGGATAGATTCGCAAAAGTAAAATCATTTAAAGAATTTTATAATCAGATTCCACATCTTGAAGGGGGGATTCCTATACTAGATCAACACGTGGAATCTTCTTATGAGGAACACTCTCCCCCGCATGAAACTCCAACAATAGATGATGCTTTAAGTGATGTGATTGATAGAATTGGGAGACTCAATCTTGATTCAGTCCCAACTCAATCAACGGAGCAGCCTGGACCATCTAAGAAAGGTCCCCCAAAGTGGCTGACAAAGACACTTGAAAGTGTGCATCCTGATGAGGTTGGAAAGACAGGAACTAGAAATTCAAATCGGCAAAATGGAGGTAATGTGGATGACTCTAATTCACCTGTTGATATGGATGTTTCCTATGATTGTGAATTGAACTTGTGTACAGATTTTGAACCAACTTATTTCAAAGAAGCTGCTTCTCATGATGAATGGAAAGAAGCGATGCAAAAGGAGTATGATGCGCTCATAAAGAATGACACTTGGAAGCTGGTTGATCCTCCATTAGGAACCAAACTAATTGGCCACAAGTGGGTCTACAAGAACAAGTATAAAGTTGATGGCTCACTTGACAAGCACAAAGCTAGGCTTGTGGCAAAAGGTTTTGTACATAAGGAAGGGGTCGATTATGAGGAGACTTTTGCCCCCACAGCAAAATGGGCTACCATCCGGACACTCTTTGCCCTAGCAGCTCAGAACGGTTGGAAGTCCATCAAATGGATGTAAAAACTGCTTTCTTGAATGGAGACCTAAAAGAGAATGTTTTTATGTCCCAGCCTGAAGGATTTGCTGTGAAAGGACATGAACATAAAGTATGCAAACTGGTGAAGTCCTTGTATGGCCTCAAACAAGCACGACGAGCTTGGTATGAAAAACTAAAGGAGCATCTTTTGAAACTCAATTTCAAACATTATGATCTTGATGATGCAACTTTATTTGTCAAGAAAGTTGGCAAAACAGTTGTATATCTTGTGGTATATGTAGATGACCTTTTAATGACAGGGAACAATGAAAGCCACATTGCATCCATAATGAAGGAATTGGGGAAAAGTTTTGAAATGGCTGATTTGGGCTATGTTCATTACTATCTTGGTATTGAAGTAACCCAACATCCGAAGTCCATATTCTTTCTCAAAAGAAATACATTGGAGAGCTATTAAACAAGTTTGGCATGACAGAATGCAATCCTCTTACTACTCCAATGGAACAAAACTTAAAGCTCACATCTATTGAAGAAAAAGAATTTCAGGATGCAACAAAGTATAAACAGCTTGTAGGAAGTCTCAACTACCTGACTACTACCAGACTAGACATTTCGTTTGCTATTGGAATTCTCTCTAGGTTTATGCAAAAGCCTTGTGAGGGACATTGGCCTGCTGTAAAAAGAGTTCTAAGGTACTTGAAGGGAACTAAAGACTTTGGAATCAAGTATACACAAGTGGACAACTTCAGCTTGTTTGGATACTTTGATTCAGACTTCAATGGAGACAAAGAAACATGGGTATCTACTTTATGATATGCTATGAGCCTTGGATCAAGAGTTGTCTCCTGGAGATCATGCAAACAATCAGTTCTAGCAGATTCCACAACAGAAGCAGAATATGTGGCAGCAGCGGAAGCAACAAAAGAAATTATGTGGCTCACGAAAATTCTTGAAGATTTGCAAGTAAAACAAGTACAATCAACTCCACTCATGATTGACAATACCTTTGCAATAAAGTTGGCCAAGAACCCAAAGTTCCATGATCGAATGAAGCACATCAATACTAAATATCATCTGATTCAACATCACGTTGAGGCCAAAACAATTCATCTCCATCATTGTTCCACTAATGAGCAAATTGCAGACATATTCACCAAAGCGCTTGGAAGAGAAAAGCTTGAACGATTCAGAATGATGCTTGGACTCACCAACACCCCTTCAGATTAAGGGGGCAAATGTTGACACCTAATCATCAGGATTGGGTGAATATAATGTAAATAAATAAATAAGTAATATGAACAGTCATCGGGAGTTGAAGTGAACAGTCTCTCCCTCATGTATATAATGAAGACCTACTTGAAGGAATAACATATACGAATCAATTTGTGTTGAGGAGTTACTGCATGGTCTGACACA
Organism: Pinus taeda; assembly: GCA_000404065.3. Classification (NCBI taxonomy): domain Eukaryota; kingdom Viridiplantae; phylum Streptophyta; class Pinopsida; order Pinales; family Pinaceae; genus Pinus; species Pinus taeda. The sequence goes on along the minus strand of APFE030495350.1, from coordinate 52,976 downwards.
GTAAAATAACAGGGAAACGATGAAGTAGAAGCAATTAGTTAAACAAGCCCTTAACCAGTCCCCTACTAGCTATGCCAACCATTTCGTTAAACATATCATAAACATGTAATCTACAGGTTAAACAACATAATTAAGCATATGGATCTCAAACTTATATGAAAATCACTTAGAACCATTGTTGCCTCATGTCTTTTGTTGCATTATCATCTATTAGGTCATAGATACATTGTCCATTCATTTACAAGTAAAAACATACTAAGAGACATACATAGTTGTCGTCATAAAACATGCATATAACTAGCATAGTAACAACAAAAATACCATAAATATATCAGCCATAAAATCCACATATAAACGAGTACATTTACACATAAAAACCAAGGGAATTAATTTCTCATTAATGAATGCAAAAGCCAACCGAAGATGAGACTACCACGTTCCACCCGACCATAGATTAATTGAGCCAAGTCTCTCTTCATCCAATCACCCCTGTGTCATATTCCAAGTATGAATGTGGGACTCATAACCAACTCAAAAGAATCAAACAAGCATGGATGTTACTAGAGTTCTCCACCTACACCACGAGGAATTTGAGTGCCTTCTAGTCTCTTACCGCAATCCACAGTTCGATCTAAGGATCACTAGGCCCTACACCGAGACCCACTCTTCAGGCTTTACCGTACATCCCATCCCTGGACTACTAGGCCCAACGGAGATCAATCCACCTCTTGGCTTTACCGTATATCCCACCATTCACTGACAAGGATCCCTAGACCCACTGAGGCACACAATCCTGACTTTACCGCAACCCACAGTCTGGCTTAGGGGTTACTAGGCAGTGGCTTTACCGTGATCCACAGTACAGTTCAAGGACAACTAGGCCATGTGTTTGTCATTTCATAGATCCAACCCACTCAACTTCGAATCCATTCGGTAATCCAACTCAACCAAAGTATGAGAACACATCTCATCAAGGCTATCAGGAAATGACAAGGCTAGGCTGAAGAGCACTGTCACACCTGGAAAAACCCATGCCATGACAGAAAACAACCACATGCAACACCATGCATGCCAAATCTAGCAACGAGAATACACATGAAAATCGATACCTGCAATGAATCTTGCTGTAGTTGCTTGATCCTGCCTTTCCCTGCTTGATCTTTACTTCCTCTTGCCTTCTTTACCTTTCTTTCTCCAATGCCAAAGTGCTCCAAGAAAACTCTGTGTCCAAGAGAGAGAGAGAGAACAACGAGAGAGCTCCAAAACTAAAATGACAAAAGGTTCCCAACTGATCCTCAAAAGCCTTTTTATTAATGAGGCCTCTATTTTCTTCATTTTCCATTATTTTCCTTCAATTTCCTCTTCACATGCAACCTGTGACCTTTCACCTCATTTTTCTCCTAATTTCCATTATTTTCATAAATAAATGTGCTGAAAATGCCATTTTGCCTTTCTATAGCCTTAGCCATTGCCTTTTCCAATTTCCGTAGCCATAAACAACCAAATGAGCACCCCTAAGATATCCTGCCCAACATTTAGCTTGGAATAAGTGTCCCATCAACCGTGGTTATTATTTTTAACTTTTATTACATCAAATTTTCACCAAGGTTGTTACAATATGATCTTCCCCACTGCCAACTTGTCCCATCTACAGGGAATGTGCTACCATGTCCCCTTATCTAATGGTCAGGTGGGGTGGTAGCAACCCCATGCCCTCTCCCCCCCACTTACTCTTCCCTCATCGCCCCATTCAAGGAATTATTAATTATAATTACTTATGATTATAATTATTCATTATTAATTTTATGTTTTATTTTATTTCATTCTTTTATTCTTTTTTATTTTTTTACCAAGTCAAAATGTTAAGCGTGACAATACAACATCTTTACCATACTTGGTCATGTTGTGGCCACAACCACCACCCTATCAAAACTTGCTTTGGTAGCAAATTCGATTGGGTCCCCTAGAAGTTTGATCTTTCGTTTCTCTGAATGACATCCCTGCCGCATGATTCATGGATAACCCAATCCAGCCCTTCATTCATATCTCTCATCGGGACTTTTCTCAACCCTCATAATCATCCATGGTGCCCTATGCCCACACATATAATCGCCCCACTCCTTACCCCTCAAAACCTTCTATCTCACCTTTATTCCCACTGTAACTCTTTATAATGGAAATGCTTCACAAAACATGCATAACTCACCATTTTTCGCTTATCGCAATCAACATTGACACACAACGCATACCATGATACACTGGACCCAACGACATTATTAGCCAGCATCTATATATTTTCGAGTCCAGAGTCCCATCGCATATCGCAATCGGTAGGGTCCAAGGCCTGTACATAAAGCGCATCGCGATCTACTGGACTCACTGGGATCATGAACCACAATACATAAATTTCGGGTCCAAATCCCCATCGCATATCGCAGTCAGCACTCGCACACTGATATATATATATTTATATATATATATTATATATATATATTATGGACGCAAGGATCATTAACCACAAATAACATTATATTTGGGTCCAGATCCCATCGCATATTTTTCGCGTCAGCATCGGCACGCTGTATATCTATATGTAATATTATATATGTTAATTATATGTATATGATATATGTATATGTATAGTACACATACATATACCATATACACGATATACATTACATACATACATACATTAATACACATACCATACATACTTACATACATTACCATAATACTTACATAACATTAACATACATACATACATTACATACATAACATACATTTTATATATATAATTATATAATATATATATATAGCACGATGCGATATGGCAGAGCCGCCAAACTATTAAATATAGCATATATATGTTTTTGGGACCAGCAGAATCGCATATCGCAATTAGCGAAGCCTGGGGTTTATATATATAGCGCATCGCAATATACCAGGCCCACTGGGGTTATTAAATATAACATATATATCGTCGGGTCCGGCCTAATCGCATATCACAATCGGCAGAATCCAAGGATCATACACAAGGCGCGTTGTGATATGGCGGACCCAATGATAATTATACGCCTGAGTATATATTATTTGAAGTTCGGCTTATGGCTCGGTCGCAGGTTTTTCCGTGTATTCCTGTGTATTGCGATAAAAGGTCGTGGTCGGGGTTTTCAAAGGGAAATCTTATATGGCGGACCTGAGGGGATTATGAACCGCGACACATATATATTTCGGGTCCGACCAACTGCAAGTTGCAATCGGCAGAGCCCAAAGCTTAAACATAAGGCGCGATGCGATCAACGGACCCAATAGGGTATAGGTTTTCATCTATAATATTTCAAGTCCGGATCTTGTATCCGGTACTGTGTTATGCAATGATTTTAAGTGTAAATCGAGTTTACACTAGCAGGACTTAATCAATGTGTGAATTAAAAAACAGGGGCCGATTCTTTCACATTTGTTCCTTTTGATGTTGTAAACGTTTAATGAAGGCAAGACTTGTGTTTTTTAAGCATTTATATCATATTTTCATAAGCATAGTTGATGTCTATTATTTCCCATATGTTACCTGTGTGTTTCAAAGGTTATGCGGTCTCGGGCCTCATCATGAAGAAATGACACACATACCTCCTCCTTTCAATTGGCATCCATTCATTTCCCTAGGAAACGAAATGCTCCAGCAGATGTGGCCTTCACGTATCAGCCATTTCACTCATCGAGTCAATGCCTGTATATTTTAATTTGTATATTCAAAAGAAGAGAGAGGTGAAAAGTTAGGGGAGACTGAGGGTCAGTGGCTTCTGCATAAGTATTACCTCTGAAGATGAGAGGGGGACTTTTTGTTTGGGTAGAACAGCTTTGGATTTATTTGGAATAAAGAAGACTGTTTGGTCGAGAAAGAGCCTTTTCAGATTCATTTGCCTCTTCTTTCATGTGTTTAGAATCAGACTGTTGTTGCTGGCATAGAAATAAATGTGATTTGTTTCATGCATATTGATAACAGAGAGTTCGTGACTAGTCTTGGTTATTCAAGTATGATTTGTTAGCATAGTTAATTCCTGAGCAATTGTTGATTCGAGACCTCGTTAAACATCAGTTGCAAGTTTTATTTGTATGGAAAGGAATGTGTATTCATGTATAAGTAATTAGATTGCAATTGAGACTTAATACAACCTTGTTCATCTATGAACCAGTAATTGATTCATTAGGACTTGGAATTTATATATGATGTTTAACTTCCTTTTGTTATGCTTCTGTAGGATAGATTAGAATAGTTAGGACTAGCATAAGTAGTTAGAATTAGTGTAGATAGGTTTTGATACTTATAGGTTAGCCATTTCTCTTTGTTGATTTAATTGAAGTGTTCCTCCAAGAAGCAATCTTTCAACACATATAACAGTTTACGGGATCCTTTAAAACCCGTCGGAACTAGCCCTTCCAAAAAAAAGTAGATCTAATTGGGGTCTGCAATCGGGTTAGTTCCCCTTGTTGGCATAGCGAAAATTCGCCATGTCAACAAATTTGGTGCTAGAAGGAGGGCTTGAACCGTCGTCCACAACTTTTTATGATTTCATCTATAAATGTTGCGCATGGACTCGAAAAGATTAATGCATGGATCGTGAAGGTCGAAAAGACTGTTCCTCCCATGTGGAAAAGCCTCATTTTGAAGAAGAGACATTGTGGGAGTATCCTGTCACTCAGGAACAACCAGTCAGAATACTTACTCGGGCTTACACTCGTTCCATCTCTTAGCTCCCCATATTTCACTCCTTACCTCCAACAACTAAGAGAAAGCCAAGGATTTGTTCCATAAACGAAGAGACATTCGCAGTCCCGTCTTTTGCAGAGATTGTGCTATAGTCCTTGCAAAGTATCGACACTCCTTGGGAAGAAATTCCTGAAGATCCACTCTCTGAAGGTAATCCCTGGCCCGATTTTGGAAATCTTAATAAAGAAAACCTCGAAGAAACCTTCAACTAGAACATCCTTATCCACAATATGGCTAACGTTCCTCTCCCAGGTGGGAACCAACTTCAACCGGGTGGGAACCAACTCCCACCTCCTCCGGCAGCACTTCCTCCTTGGCTCGCTCAGGACACCATAGCGGTACCTAGGCAGCAACATCCCTTACCCAAGAATGCAGAAAGAGTACTACCTAAATTCGACCCTGAGTGGGGAGACACCGCTGATAACCATACTCACTCTTTCTTCCTAGCCGTATGCATGTTGGGGGTAGCCGATGAAGATGTAGTATGTCACTTATTCCCTTTTACTCTGATTGGTGTGGCCTCCACATGGTACTTTAGCTTGAGAATAGGATCGATCACCTCATGGGTTGCCTTTCAAGAGGCCTTTTTAGACAAGTTTGGTGATGGTAAAACACCTGCAGCCTTAGTGGTAGAACTATCCTGTTTGAAAATGGAAACCAAAGAAAAGGTCAAGGATTTTAACATCTAGTTCAACGCTTTGTTTAACAAAATCCCGACTAACGCTAGACCGGCTGAGGAGGTGCTCGTGGAATTATACATCAATGCTCTCCTTGTCCCTACTGCGATGTGGGTCAAAAGGAGTGACGCACAAACCTTACAGGGTGCTATCGATGAAGCAGTAAAATTTGAGAATGAAATGATCAGTCTCACAGCATGTCATCATACAACCAGAGAAAAGAAAGGCTCTCAAGCATCCAAGAAGAATAATGGGAGTGATAACAAAGGGGCTGAAATCAAAGAAAAGGATACCACAGATGTGGAAGGTTTGCATCAGATCATTAAGAAGTTGACAAACACAGTCACTGATATGAAAAGGAATTTTGAAGAGAGTACAAGCGGGAATGGAGGAGATTATAACAACAAAAAATCTTTCAAACCTTTCTATCATAAGAGGACAGAAGGTGGTCATGGTCAACTTGCACTTCTTGCTCTACCCAATGAAGGGAATTTAAATATGGAAGAGCTGGTTCTTGTCGGATCGCTTCTTAACAACGAAGAACCTATAGTAGAGCTGGAGCGAGAACAAGAAAATGAGGAAGAATACCAAGTAGAAGAGACCTTGGATGAATATTCTCATATCAATGTACTGTAGGATTTCTATATAAATGAGAATGAGGACGATGAAGGGAATAGTATGGCAGAAATCCACACTGATGAATCCATACACGGAAGTAAAGGACCACTTGTGGGCGTGATGAAGCCTGTAGACCTAACAAAGAAAGATGTTCGCCCTTTGAAGGCATCCGCTCCCAAAGTTCCTATTGAGAAGGGCAAAACCTAGTGAAGATTCCAAGAGTACACCAGTTGTGAACTGTCCACAGAAAGATAATACATCTCCAACTACAACGAAGGTGACTCAAAATGGTAAACTCCCACCTAAGAATGGAAAAACAGGTATGTTTGCTCTGCCCTACCCTGTTTATAACATTGATTACAATATTGTGGATGATCTTAAGAAATCTTGAGCTAATATTACATACTTTGATTTGTTAAAGTTAACGCAGCAAAGAGACTTGCTTTTGAAAGCTAAGAATGAACGAAATTGCAAATCTCCCACCATTCCGAGCAATCAAACCAAAACTTCGGTGTCCAAACCCGTTAGTACCTGTAGTGCATCCCACAAGCCACTAGCCATGGAAGCCACTCTGTCAAAATGAATCGAACCCCCCAAGTGTTTCAGTGCGACCATGATAGGAAGGAAATCAAAATCCATGACCCCCCCTTTCCTTATCACATTTGAAATCTTCAACATGAACGTACACAATTGCTTGGTAGACTCAGGTGCCTCGTCCACTGTGATGCCTTACGCTGTTGCTAAAGGAATTCATGCGATACCTGAGAAAAATGGAACTCAAATCATGCAATTGGATAGGACAAATGTGAAAGTAATTGGGGAATTGAGAGATGTATTGATTCAGATGGCTAATAAACGACAATACACACAAGTCATTGGTATAGTGGTAGTCGAAATACCCGAGGCTTATGGAATGCTGCTTAGTAGGGACTGGTCAGCAAAACTGAATGGATATTTCTCAACTGATTGGTCCCATCTCTTGTTGCCTCAGAAGGGAAAAGGTGATATGCTGAGGGTTGACCGAGAAAGATACATGAAGTATGTGGTGACAGAAGTAAATGGCCCCAATGAACCTGTAATGTTTACCAATTCTATCCTTGGGAATTATAGTTTCGATATTTGTGCCACGAGAACCTGTTTTGGGCAAGTCCATGTAAAGATAATTGAAGAAACTGCAATAAACACATGGTTGGAAGCTATTCCCCATAGCCCAACTAATGAACCATCCTATAATATAGTAGATGATAGAACTAATTGCGTAGGAAGCAGGTCATTTAATGTAACATTATACTCTATATTTTGGACACTCCACTTTGATGGCTTTGACTGCCTTGAAGGCGTTGGTGCTGGGAGTATTCTCATTGACCCACAAGGGAACCAACATCTGATGGCCAGCCGATTTGAGTTCACGTGCACCAAAAACACGACAGAATACAAAGGCTTGCTACAGGGCTTGAAAAAAGCCATTGATGTTAGGGTGAGAAATCTTAAAGCTTTTGGCAACTCACAGATAATTGCGGACCAGGTAAGGAAAGGGATACATTACAATGCACCACACCCAGTAAGATACCAACATGAGGTATGGAGCTTAATTGATAGTTTTTATTCTTTTAATATCATACACATACCTCGATGGCAAAACCAAGATGTCGATCTGATGACTAGTATGGTTGCAAAACTTTCGCCTGATCTTAGATTAAACAAGAATAAATATTATGTTGAATTGATTTTCAGACCATCCGTACCTGATAACATCTCAAATTGGCAGGGATTCGAAGGTGACAAGCAGATCCTTGAGCTCCTGCATTGCGAGAAGACATTCAAAAATGCACTCATTGATGAAAAAGAGCATGACAGTCTTATGAATGAGAGTAAAGACGAGGTAATATCTTTCATGGAGAAATTTATTGTCAATAAGTTTGGCATCCCTGATGCTCTCATGTTTGATAACGCTTCTTATTTTTCATCACTGAGGTTGACCGAATTTGCTATCGATAAATAAATTCGCATAAGATATGCATCAAGCTATTCCCCTCAGGGAAATGGAGTTGCAAAGTCCTTAAATAAAAACCTCATCCGCGTAATCCACACATCTATTGCTGAAAACTAGAGGAATTGGCACAATGCTCTAACAAATGCCCTCTGGGCTGATAGGGTCACTCCAAAGGGTAAGCATGTGAAATTCCAACACTTATGGCTAGGCTTGTTCCAAATTAAGGAGAAAATTGGTCAGGGGACTTACAGATTGAAAACTCTACAGGGAGACACTGAAAAACTCCCTGTTGATGGCCAACATCTTAAGAGATACTTCTAGTAACCACCACATGGTGGTTACTTCCTAAGTAGGTTAGGATTCATTTTTATTTATTTTTGTTAGCTTAGCTATCTTTTCATCCCTTCCGTTCTTGTTATTTCTGCAAAGTTTATTTTCCTTTGAGTTTTAGTTCTTTTCAGCCAACGGATTTCGGTCCTCCACTCTTGTTTTGCTTCTATAACTTCCTTCAGATTGCCTTCATTCATCACCTTCAGCTTTGGCCTCCCTCAATAACCTAATGATGAGTCTGCCGGTCCTAAATTCATCGTTGCCTTACAAATCAAACAAACTTTCAATGAGCCTATGAGAACTTGAAAATCAATTGAGGAATTCAAATCGAAGCCACTCATTTAGCATCTATTGGGAATTGGGTAAGGTCTGTTGATAACTTGGATACCTGGAGCATGTATGGGCATCTTTATAAGACGAATAAATGTATAACCACAACTGGACGGGAATGGATGAACGCTACATTTTTAAAATATCCTGCTCAAAACTAACCTATACTTGCCTGTAAGGTTTGTAGTTATTCTCCATTGGTCCCATCCACCACACTAAGTTTTCCAATACCTGTCATCTACAAATAAACCTTCTTTCATGGGCTGAGCTTACTGTCATATACCCTGTGGCAAATCCAATTGTGCTCTAGTCCTTGTGCCTGAAACTGGAAGGACTTATGTAAAAGAAAATGAAATGTTGAGTCCTTGTGCCAATCTGGAAGGACAGGTTGTTTGGGAAGCCAGTTAGAGTAGGGAATGTTATTGGGCTCAGAGTACCGGTTGACACAACAAGCCCAACCTTGCTTAAGCGGTTTAAAAATATGGCATGATCCATGACTGTGCCCCATTCAACCATACGAAAATATAGCACTGAAATTCTTACTTAAAGTGCCGATAAACATATCTACATCAAGTTTGATGAGGCAATAAAGAGCTAAGGTACACACATAAACAGGAATTGGCAGACTAGTGATGGCCCTGAAAGGGTTTTGAAAGTAGAAAAGAGGTAAAGGAAGGTCAATAAATTATATAATACTACCATTGGAGAATGCCTGTCAAAACCCTATCAATAATTTGAAGCTATTTGTCTTTATCCCACTTGAAGCAATTAATGTTGAAGTGGAACCCATGCCTGCCCATCCATACAGTTTGCATTTCAAGTTTATCTTAACACCTTGATGTTCTACTGATCCAAGGTTTATTTGGTAACATAGATAACTGGTTCGCCCAGCGGTTTGCCATTTGTTGTGGCCACAACCACCACCCTATCAAACATGCCTTGGTAGCAAATTTGATTGAGTCCCCTAGAAGTTTGAGCTTTCATTTCTCCAAATGATATCCTTGCCGCATGATTCATGGATAACCTAGTCCAGCCCTTCATTCATATCTCTCATTGGGACTTTTATCAACCCTCGTAATCATCCATGGTGCCCTATGCCCACACATATAATCGCCCCACTCTTTACCCCTCAAAACCTTCTATCACACCTTTATTCCTATTGTAACTCTTTATAATGGAAATGCTTCGCAAAACTTGCATAACTCATCCTTTTTCGCTTATCGAAATCAACATTGACACACAACGCATACCATGATACACCAAACCCGGCGACATTATTAGCTAGCATCTATATATTTTCGGGTCCAGAGCCCCATCGCATATCGCAATCGGCGGGGTCCAAGGCCTGTACATAAAACACATCGTGATCTACTGGAGCCGCCGAGATCATTAACCACAATATATAATATCAGTTAATATATATAGTATAGTATATATATTATACATATATGTATATAATTATATATCTATATTATATATATTAAGTATCTGATATCTAATCTATATCTATATCTATATTGGGTTGGAGCCCCATCGCATATCACAGTCAGCACTCGCACGCTGATATATATATATAGCGCAATGCGATATGGCAGTCTCGTCGAACTACTAAATATAGCATATATATGTTTTCGGGTTCGGCCGAATCCCATATCGCAATCGGCAAAGCCTGGGGTTTATATATATAGCGCATCAGAATATACTGGGCCCATCGGGGTTATTAAATATAACATATATATCGTTGGGTCTGGCCTAATCGCATATTGCAATCACAGAATCCGAGGATCATACATAAGGCACGCTGTGATATGGCGGGCTCAACGATAATTATATGCCCGGATATATATTATTTGAAGTCCGAACTTATGGCTTGGCCATGGGTTTTTCCGTGTATTCCTGTGTATTGCGATAAAAGGCTGTGGCCGGGGTTTTCAAAGGGAAATCTTATATGGCGGACCTGAGGGGATTTTGAACCACAGCACATATATATTTCGGGTCCAGCCAATCGCAAGTCGTAATTGGCAGAACCCAAAGCTTAAACATAAGGCGCGATGCGATCAGCGCACCCGACAAGGTATAAGTTCCCGTTTATAATATTTCAAGTCCAGATCTCGTATCCGGTGCTGTGTTATGCGATGATTTTCAGTGTAAATTGAGTTTGTGCTTGTAGGACTTAATCAATGCGTGAATTAAAAAACAGGGGTCGATTCTTTCACATTTGTTCCTTTTGATGTTATAAACGTTTAATGAAGGAAAGACTTGTGTTTTTTAAGAATTTCTATCATCTTTTCATAAGCATAGTTGATGTTTGTTATCTTGCAGGCAAGGACCGAGAGAAGGCAAGCGAGTTCGAAAAACAGATGTATAAGCATCAAGTATGGCTCTAGATAAAAGATGCATGAGTGGATCCGAAGAGTTTATCTATGCATATATGTTTTAAATTTAAATATTTGGCTTTAGGCATTGGTGGTCATGTTTCCCATGTGTTACCTGTGTGTTCCGAAGGTTATGCGGTCTCGGGCCTCATCATGAAGAAATGAGGCGCATACCTCCTCCTTTCAATTGGCATCCATTCATTTCCCTAGGAAACGAAACACTCCAGCAGATGTGGCCTTCACATATCAACTGTTTCATCGATCGATTCAATGACTGTATATTTTAATTTGTATATTGAAAAGAGGAGAGAGGTGAAAATTCAAGGGAGACCAAGGGTTAGTGGCTTCTGCATAAGTATTACCTCCGAAGATGAGAGGGGGGCTTTTTGTTTGGGCAGAACAACTTTGGATTTATTTTGAATAAAGAAGACTATTTGGTCAAGAAAGAGCCTTTTCAGACTCATTTACCTCTTCTTTCATGTGTTTAGAATCATACTGTTGTTGCTGGCATAGATATAAATGTGATTCATTTCGTGCATATTGATAACAGACAATTCGTGACTAGTCTTGGTTATTCAAATATGATTTGTTATCATGGTTAATTCTTGAGCGATCACTGATTCGAGACCTCGTTAAACATCAGTTGCAAGTTTTATTTGTATGGAAAGGAATGTGTATTCCTATATAAGTAATTAGATTGGAATCAGGACTTGATACAACCTTGTTCATTTGTGAACCAATAATTGATTCATTAGGACTTGGAATTTATATATGATGTTTAACTTCCTTTTGTTATGCTTGTGCAGGATAGATTAGAGTAGTTAGGACTAACATAAGTAGTTAAAATTAGTGTAGATAGGATTTGATACTTATAGGTTAGTTGTTTCTCTTTGTCGATTTAATTGAAGTCTTCCTCCAAGAAGCAATCTTTCAACACATATAACAGTTTACGGGATCCTTTAAAACCCGTCAGAACTAGCCATTCCAAAGGAAAGTAGATCTAATTGGGGTCTACAATTGGGTAGGTTCCCCTTGTTGGCATAGCGAAAATTCGCCATGTCAGCAGGTCGAAAAACACCTCTCAGGGTAATTATGTAGCTTAGATCCATCTTAACTTCAGATCTACTAAGCGACAAGAGAGATCAAATCTCTTGAGATTCAAACCTCTTTAAGAGTGAAAAGAGATTTGAACTCTCTCAACACTTGGTAGATTTAGATTTAAGATGGATCCAGACTAGTTTAATTATTAATTATAAATATGATTATTAATTTTTGTTTATTTTTGTCAGGCCAGGAGGTAACTCCTGAAATCAAATCATATTATTCATTCAGGTTGTTCATTATTATATACAAGAGGGAGTGACTGTTCAATTCATCTCCAGATGGCTCTCCATCTTCTCTATTATTTATTCACTAATTACAGTTGTTCACCCAATCCCTATGATCAGGTGTCAACATTCCCCCCCTTAATCTGAAGGGATGTTGGTGAGTCCAAACATTGTTCTGAATCTTTCAAGCTTTTCTCTTCCAAGCGCTTTGGTGAAGATGTCTGCAATTTGTTCATTAGTGGAACAATGACGAAGATGGATTGTTTTGGCCTCAACATGATGTCAAATCAGATGATATTTAGTATTGATGTGCTTCATTCGATCATGGAACTTTGGGTTCTTGGCCAACTTTATTGCCGAGGAATTGTCATTCATGAGTGGAGTCGATTGTACTTGTTTTACCTGCAAATCTTCAAGAATTTTCATGAGCCACACAGTTTATTTTGTTGCCTCGGCTGCTGCCACATATTTTGCCTCTGTTGTGGAATCTACTGGAACTAATTGTTTGTGTGATCTCCAAGAGACAACTCTTGATCCAATACTCATAGCATAACCTGAAGTAGATACCCCAGGTTCTTTGTCTCCATCGAAGTCTGAATCAAAGTATCCAATCAAGCTGAAGTCACCCACCTGTGTATACTTGATTCCAAAGTCTTGAGTTACCTTCAAGTACTTTAGAACTCTTTTGCAGTAGACCAATGTCCCTCACAAGGCTTTTGTATAAACTGGAGAGGATTCCAACAACAAACGAAATGTTTGGTCTGGTAGTAGTTAGGTAGTTGAGACTTCCTACAAGCTGTCTATACTTTGTTGCATCCTCAAACTCTTTTCCTTAAATGGATGTGAGCTTTAAGTTTTGTTCCATTGGAGTAGTCAGAGGATTTCATTCATTCATGCCAAACCTGTTCAACAGATCTCCAATGTACTTCTTTTGAGAAAGGAATATGGATTTCGGATGTTGAGTTACCTCAATACCAAGATAGTAATGAACATAGCCCAAATCTGTCATTTCAAAACCTTTCCTCAATTCCTTCTTTATGGATACAATGTAGCTTTCATTGTTCCCTGTCATCAAAATATCATCTACATATACAACAAGATATACAACTATTTTTCCAACCTTCTTGACAAACAAAGTTGCATCATCAAGATCATAATGTTTGAAATTGAGTTTCAAAAGATGCTCAGTTAGTTTTT